>OMLP01019202.1:7911-27997 GCA_900302685.1 Spondyliosoma cantharus
AGTGTCTCCACTGCAGTGCGTGCAGCTGTTGCTTCAGTCCGCTTCATTCCTCCGCCCTGACGCGCACAGAGACAGGCGACACTATCAGCAGGATGGGTTTGATCCACAGGAGGGGCTCCTCCTCCCCTGAACACCAGAGTGGAAACACCATGTTGTCTTGTTTTTTAAATAAAACGTTTTTATTTTAACATTTTCTGTTCAAGCGCTCGTTGGATGAATTATTCTGCTGGGAATCTGAAGGATTGGCTGAACATGTACCCGTTTTGTTTTGTTTTTCTCTCAGGTGTCCCGACGTAAAACTCAGCCTAAAAGTTTAAAAGAGAAGCTCAACACAAAAATGCAATATTTCCTTCTTTTAAAATATCCCAAAACAAAAATAAATAAAAAATAAATTTCGGACACTGCGTCCCAGTGAGACGGTGTTTTCTGCTCTCTGTACATCCTCCAAACCCAGAAGGAATTTAACCCTGTTAAACCGGTGTTTTCATGTCTTTTTTTTTAAAGTATGGATCATTGATCATTGTGATGACGCGCTGAGGTTATTTCCCCTGCGGTATAGACGGTGTGACGATGTCTGTCCAGCGGCGCGATGCAACCTGTGGTGTCCAGAACGAGCGCGTCTCGCGGTGCAATTTGGTGAAACACGCCGATAGCACATTCCTCTTTGTCGATGTTTGTGTTCGTCTTCCAGTTCGGAGGCGTGACATGAACAAATGAGAACAACTTTCTTTTGATGAGTCTCTTTACAGACGCCTTGACGCAGCAGGTATGCGCTCCATCTGCAGCCGCTCACCGGAGTGATATTGCGGATGCTGTCAAGCCACAAACGTGCGCTGGCAGATGCTGGAGTAATATTTCGCAAACTTCTCAGACGGCTCATTATCCCGACAGGTAGCTCGGTACTTGTGCCCATCCTGACATGACATATTTCGATTTTTCTTTTGTGATTATTCCACTGCGCACGCTGCAGAGTGGCACGTTGAAAAAGAGAAGTTCACTCGGCTCCACGAACCTGTGTGAGTCACTAAAAAAAAACCTCTCTGTCCGCTAATAACACAGGAGCGTCATTTCCTGCTCAGCTTTCACCCTGCGCCTTTGTCCAAAACACCTGGAAACACCTGGATCTGTGACGCCTGACAGTTTGAATGTTCGGGTTCCGGTTTTACTCTTTTGCTCCTTAGTGGATCATCAGCAGGATCATGTTTCAAGATCAAGATAATAAAGGCAAAATAAGTTTCCCAGAATCTGAGCTGGATAAAGACTTATTTTTAAGTGAAACGTCCATATTAGACTGAATTAAACTTGTTTGTTTGTTTGTTTGAAGTTAACAATAAGCAAAAACTATAGTTCCCAAATTCTACTTTTACTTTTACATATCAGGTTGTAATGAACTGCAGATGGTCATCATATGGATCTTTAGCCATGTTTCCGCAAAATGTCAAGCGAATTTGAAGCGATCTTTTGAAAATTCCCCAAAAATAAATAAATGTGCAAATCTGGTGCGTTTCCACAAGCTGTTTTGGGTGAACGAACTAGGCTACGCAAATCCTAATTTCGCCAGAGGAGGACGCGACGTGGAAGCAAACAGAGGCTAGAGGTAAACAAACCGGGGCACGAAATGGAGGGAGGTCTTCGGGATTTAGCTTTCATAGGGCAAGTTGTAAATGGTCTTATAATGTCTTTCGTGGAATTGTCACAGGTCCACGCGTGCTTACAGACATGTTTTCGCAGACAGTCGCGTGAGTTGAATGTTCACTATGTTAGAGCTGAAATCTGTTTCCATCAAAAATTTTTGTGCATTAACTCGCTGAGACAAAAACCACCTCAAGCAAATGTTCAAAGAGTTTTCTCGAATTTTTTGCCATTTCCAAAAAATTTCTGATGCCGTATTCTTCAAAATGCCTCATGGAAACGAACCCTAACCCCCTAACCCAATGAAGTTGTGCACTATTATGCGCAGAAATCAAAAATGAATTAAACTACAGAATCATCTGATCTTGAGCTGCTGTATAAACGTCCAACACAAACAACTTGTTTTTTTTTTTCTACGAGGAAAACTTCCTGCTGAACTTAATCCATCAGGGCGTCACGATGGGTCGTGGCCGTGATAGCCTCTAATGCACTCACTTATAATGTATGATAATGTATTCTTTCTTTTTCCTAGAACTATTAATACAATTAATTATCAAGAATGTGTTTTCCCTGGAGCCATCGCAAGCAGCCTTGTGTTTTCCTGTTTATTCTCTTCAACTGAACCATTACTAGCAGAAAAACACTGCAGTGATAAGAGATGCTTTCATTTGTGGTTTAGGCAAACTACAATATTTCTTCTCCGTTGTGGAGCTCTCCATCTAGAGATAGGGGGAAAAAAGCAATTTCCATCATAAAGAACATCCGATTATGAGTAAACTCAAGCTGCTTTACAGTAAAGATATCAAGCACAGACAGACGTTCGGTACACACATGAACAAATCAAAAAATCTGAGAGAGTGGGAGAAGTTTTTGCTTTTGAAGGTTGACATGATGCTGACAGATCTCAGGTCATCGTGTCATGGCAGTTTGCTCAGGAGAACAGGACCAGTGTATTTTTGGAAGGTTGAAAATAGGAAAGGCAGGCGGAAAATAGTGCAGACTTACTGATACCTGTAGAAGAAATGAAAAACTGAGTAAGTACCACAACAGCAGTCTGATACACTATTACAAGGATGGATGATATGGCTGAAATCTCTCTAATGATATTAATACGGGCAGTTACTAATGTCAGTGAATATATATCATAATATGTAAATGCATTCTGAATCGTGAAACGGAGCTCTGCAGCTCCTTTTTGGTCAACAGAGCATTTAGTGTCTTTCAGAATATTGTTTTGGTTTTCTGTACCGCAACTCTTCTGTTTTGGTTCACGCTCACTCTAAACTTTACATGAATGATTACGGTGTGCTGTGTCTGTTGAATGTGTAAATAAGCAACTGCTTTAGGATAACATTGACAAACGGGTTAGCATAAAATGTCAGTGCTTAAAATTTGTTTTTAATTTAATGGGGGCCCACAGCTAGGGTTGCCCTCGGGCCTCCCAAACGGTTGATCCAGCCATGTAATTTATTGCATGAGATCAAAATCTCGAAAAAGGATTTTGATTTTAATTTGTTCAAAACGTTATATTTAGCTACCTGCTGGATGCTAAAAATGACCTTTCACCATCACAATATGATTCTGCTGAAAGACAATCATTTATAGTTTGAAATGGTTCAATTATCTTCTGACCCTCACACACGCACCCACACACACACACACACACACGCACATATGGGTTTTAGCACTTATAAAATGTTGTTTTAGGTTTGACAGCCTCTCACAAATGAAAAGAACTCTTCCAGAATAAAGGTCAAGGGCTGTTCATCCACTGACATGACATGAAGGAAGTAGGTCATGTATAAAGAGCCAGCAGAGCTCCCACAGCCAGCCATGTACCGTCCAGTGTCAGTTTGTGTCATATGGTGCATACGCTGCAGATGCCACATGGTAGCATGGTATGCAGAATGACATTCCTGCGAACAGACGAGCCAACGGACCCACACTGCGGTGTTGATTTAAATGGTGACACATCCCAACAACTGAATATCATGATTGTCACGTTGAAAATTTTTCCATTTAGTCTTTTACATCTGGAGGTGATGAGACGGCGGAGTCGCCTTTGGAAACAGACTCAACTCGATGGCAGATAATTTGTTTTATTGATCTCACAGCTGCTGCTGAGAGCTGAGGAATGTCAAGCTGACCTTGATGGCTGAGTTGTAGGCGAGTCCTCGAGAAGAAAAAAATCACAAAATTACCCACATTTAAAACGGCCAAAAATGGATGCTGTTAGTCGTCTTCCTGGAATTAGTCAAATCTTTCGCTGAACCTCTCTCTGAAAGCAGCACATTCGTCTCGGGTTGCCTCTTCTTGCATTCAAACAGAGGGGGAGGGATGGGAGAAAGACCGGCTGAAGGGAAGAGAAATGATCCACAATTTCATGCATATTCCATTTTTTTTTACTCTCAATCATCCACTGCTTCTTTTCACAAATCAGGGAAGTAAGCCCAAGTTCATCTGAAGAAGAGAGTGATCCTAGCCTCTGGGCTGTGGCATACATCATAGGCTCTATTTCATCATCGTGTTGTGAGTTTATGCACAGTTAGGGGTTTGCTCCAGGGCACTTATCTCTGTTGATCCATTCAGTGGCTGTATAGGCCATATCCAGCTGGATACAGTTTAAGTAGTTTTTATACATGTCAGTTTTATAAATAATTTACCGAATCCCTCTCCATTCCACACACACGGGGGTTACACGTGATGGATAAAAGTAACAAAACTGCTTGACAAAAAAAGCTTTACTTCCGCTGTGTGACATCTTGTGGTATTTAGTGCTGATGTCGAACGGGAGACCACAGTCCACATCTGCGTGGTGGCATTTGAAAGCTCTTTTTAAGGAGAGTTAGGTACCTTTTCCAGCCGTGTTTGTGGAGACCGGTGGAGGTATTTTCAGGCAGAACATGATGTTTTCCTAACCACAACCAAGTGTTTTTTTTTGTGTGTCTAAACCCAACTAGAGCAGAATCCCCATAAATCTCACGTTCAGGACCTTTAAAACCTGCAATAACTTATTTTTTGTCTGCGACTTGAGGCAGTGTTGTGTCGTTTCAGCATTGACATAGCTATGTGAGCATGCAAAATAGCCAATTGCAGGTAATGCCACTTAACGTCCTGCTACAAATACATACGAGAGCAAAAATCGTGGTTCTAATTTCCCACAGCTGAGCTACGAGAAAAACATTCTAATATTACATAATTTAGTCCGATTTAAGGGTTCTTGGATACATAGGAGTTTTGATGAATCACAATCGCTCTTGATCAATTTATGAAACAGGGGTGAAGTAGGGTCAACTTTGGTTGTTTGACTAAAATCGCTCCCCTACAAAATCTCCCCAATCATTTAAAATGATGAATCATTTCCAAATAAAGCCATTCAAGTTGTCTGAAAGAAACTATATGTTTTCGTATTGCGATGTTTATCACTGAAAACTACAGGATCGCTTGTTTTTTCCAATATCATGCAGACAGAAAAGAACATAGCTATCCAGGATGTAGTCTAAATTATACCCAGTTGACAGGAACTACTTCTCCTTTAAGGCTCCATTGACAGAGAGTTGACACTGGTGCTGACGCACTGCGACCACAGTCGCGTGGAGCTTTTTCAATTCTCAGAACAGCTACGACGCTGTGTGTGATGCGTGAGGGAGGACTGTGAGAAACTGTGGCAGCACCGCAATCATAATACAGAAAAATGATGGCGAGAGAAGGAGGAGAAGAGAGGAAACAGACACAGAGAGCGTTGATGACGTTTATCGCTGTCATTCGGAGCATTTGTACTATTTTTCGACTTGATTTTTGTGCCACTTTTAGATATTATTCCTGGCTGTCTCATTTGTTTACCTGTTCTCAGAATTAATCTCCCGCACGGCAGCTTGGGTTGTTGTGTTTGTAGCCTCCATTAACACCGGAGAGATCTTTTGATGGAGCACGAATTACTCCACCGAGTGACTCATTTGCCAGGATCGACTCAGGGTTTTGACTATCAGCTTCGGCCCTCGACGTGACATTAACAAGCTTCCTGTGTTTTTCATGGGATAACTAGCGGTGCACTTCTGTCCTCCCAACATCCCAAAAACATGCAGCAAATGAGCAAAACATTGGCTTGTGTCTTTGAACGCCGTCAACAAGTCAGACTTTCCTTACCTACAATCTGCCTGTGAAGCTGGAGACTGGACCGCCTCTGGTGAATTTGTTTATCAGTGTGGGGACATTGCCTTCCTGGAATATGGGGCTATTATGAAAACGTGTAGTATGCGCCGCTGGGAGTAATGACTCCTGTGAAATGCATTCATTCAGTGCTACACATCTAAGTGGAAGAACCAGATGACTCCCCGTAAGATGGCTGCAGCGCGCCATTATGGATCCACAGTGTCATTTCACAGATGGCAATAAACACTGTGGGCTGAATGTGTCTCTCGGTAAATGTAAACACGCCTCCACTAAGTGTTGGAAACGGTATACATGTACATGTATAGATTCATACATACAGCATGCACTCCCACATGTTTGAGTGTACACCGTATGTTTCCCTGACTCATAGTTCGAGGGGTCTGGCTGTCAGCTGCAACTTTCCCCCACTTCAAACCAGAAAGACGAGCTCAGGGGAAGTGGAAATAGAGAAATCTTTAATGCTGAGCAACCAAACCATTCGCACAAAATGTCATGTTGATGTACTGAAGGAACTCATCTAATTATCTGCTAATTATAAGAAGCTCGCTGAGAGAAAAGAAAAAGGTTTCCAGGGCCTTTACGCTTCAGATTGCAGCTGCTGTTATTCTGTGAATTCCCCTGTTTTTCAGTATTAAGAGTCTCTGAGAAATTATTAAGCAGTTTTGTGATAGATGGAGATCTAATTAGTGAGTGCTCCTGAATACTTGCTGTACATTTTTGGCCCCGTGCTGAGACAAGGCCTTCAAATGTCTCCCCCCGCTCGCTTGCATGGGTTTCCTCTGGGTGCTCCAGCATGTGTATCGGGGTTACTCCTCTGGTCAGTGCTCTTGACTCCATGTGCACTGTGCAATACATACTGTATACATAACTCGTGACTCATTTCTCATTTTGGTTTGCACTTCCCAGGCAATTTTCATACTCATATGTATTATTTATTAATAAAAATACACTGCCCACACTGTTTATACATACATATATGTATGTATATGTATGTATGTACATATTATGTATATTCAATTCTATTTCTATTTCTGCCCCAGTTCTTCTTCAACTTACCTTTTTATTATTTTGGTTATTTTTTACCATCATTGTTGTTTATTCTGATTTTGAACTGTCCTTTGGCTGCTGTGATGCACAAATGTCCCCGTTTGCGGGACTAATAAAGGATTTTCTGATTCTGATTCTGATTGATCAGAGGATTGGCTAACATCTGGAGCTGATCCCTGTGCAGTGCATCTTGGCTGCCTCTGCTCCTCTGGGGTGGCTTCAACGCGGAGAACCAGTTTCACTACGTTGAATATAATATAGACTGTATGTGATGAAATACAGATCCTTCTTCTTATTTGTATATGCTGTGGGTATAACTCTGATGTGCAGTTCGCCTGTACATCAGAAAAGACATTCAGACTCTTCTCTGTGTTTTTCTTTGTGGCCTTTAGTGATACACTTTTAACGAGAGGCTTCGGAGAGGGAGAGTTATAAGACGAAGAAAACTGTCGCGGTTTGGGTTTCTTGGCTCGTTTTCCTGTTGCATTTTGTAGCTACATCCTCTTTTGTCTCGGTGTCACTTTTCCACTTCCTGCTCACCTGTGTTCTCACATCAGCCTTGTTAGCACCGCCCTTCCGAGTGATTCTCCGCCTGCACCTCGTCCCTTCTTTTACTTGGTATTTAAGCCTGTGTCGTTCTCTCACTCTCTGTTGCTTTGTCTGTTTCTATCCTTGCATCTGATCCTCTTTTTGTTCATGTGTATCTACTGTGCTGTTGTGCCTATGTGCTCCCCATGTTGATGATAGTTCCTTGTGGTTTTCTGTGTTGTCCTCAGTTTAATATTTCTCTTTAATGTTTTCCTTGGGTCAGTCTTTGCCTGCCTTTTGTTGTTTGCTTTTGGGATGGATTTCATACTTGTGGACATGAGCTCATTAAAGCTTGCTTTTTTGTTATTCTATCTGCCGGCCCGTGTGTCTTGTGTTTTCCCTTGAATTCTCTTTTAGGAAGATATACAGAAAACCAGAAGCAGTGATAATCAAACAGCACAAAGCCGAAGAAATGGGTTCGACACATCCACTCGGTTTTGTCTTTAATTAGCAAAATAAAGAATTCTTAAAAGCTCTGATCGCAGAACCTCTTTTGAAAAGAAACAATGCTCAATACGTTTCATCCTTTTTTTTGATGGAAGATGGTTTGAACATGATGCATTTGTCATCCCGTCGTGTCAAAGAGTGCATTCGCGATTCACAAGAATCAGTTTATACATCCACCGTACAGAGACTCATGAGATAGAAATCTCTCCATATGGAATGTTGCGTTGTGTCGTGCCTATTGCTTGTCCAGGTGAGAAATTGCACGTGTTGTGAAGACCTCATTTGTTCCGATGGATAAGAGCCATTACACCTGAAATGCCTCGAAATCAACCTCGAGCCCACCCACTTGAAAGCCCACTAAAAAGATATGCTCTCCTCAAATTATAACGGAAGGATGCTCCTCTGCAGCGCTGTATAATGGCAAGAGTGCTCATTAAACCATGTCACAGCACATTAGTGCTGGAAAACGTCAGTTAATCATATTTATTAACTCTCAGGAATTCATACAAAATTGCATTTCTCACGAGTGTAGCACCATCAGGATCGAAAGCTTCTTTTATTTTGGCCATGAGCTGTTCACTGGTGCCTCATCGTCTCTGAGAGGAAACAAAAAAAGCTGTGTGTGGGTTTGTTGCTCACCCGAAGAAATGTAATTATTGGGAGATGAAGTGAAAGGAGACTCTGCTGGTTCTTTTGTTGGCAAGCAAACATTGGAGACTGATATCAATGAAGGATGAGCTTTAAGGGATTCATTTGGGAGCCATCTACACGTGTCACATACTCAACACTTATGCTCAGATTTGTGTGCATTAAAAAATTAAAAGGCTTCAGAGTGCTTTTAAGATTCTGCATTAAAATGTCTGGAGACGACCACACCTTCACGTACATGATTCCAAACGTTTCCATCAAAGAACCCAGAGAAATCCAAAAGTTTACTCAAGGTAACGGTTCGTTTTTTATTGGTAGCTTGTCCCTATAACTTCCACGAAGGAAAGAGAGAGAGATTGAGAAAGGAAGTCTGCAAATGAAACTAAACGTCAACATCTGTGCCAGGGTCCCGTCAGCAACGGTGGCGCCAGCAGGCAAGTTTGGATCTGTCACCGCTCTGACACATTTCCAGTGTCCTGTCTTCACTCCTGTTTACTTGGTCCTCACCAGTCTTGCTTCTCCTCCACACCTGCACTTCATCTCCCTCATTAGCCTTCCCTGTTTCTGGTGTTTTCCATTCAATTCCCTCACTGTTTCTCTGCCTCACTCCACCTGAACCTTATCCCCTCATACGGTTTGCTTGTATCTAAGCCTGTGTTGTTCCTCACTCTTTGTTGGTCTGTCTGTTCAGCTCTCATCCTCGCGTAACTCCTGCTGTCCTGTGTCTTTTCCCTCGTTATTGTACTGCTGTCTGGGTTCCCATCATTAGCCAGCTTTTTGTCACCTGTCTGTTTGCTTATCTGCTTCCTGTGTCTGCATTTGGGTCCTGTTTCTGCACGTGTGATAGGATCTGTGTGTGTGTGTATCCACGCTAAAAGCCAGATTATTAACTGTACATCAGTCGTAACCTAGCAAGAATCAAAACACCCGACAAAGGCAGCATCTCAGACGATCGCTGCTGCAGTCGCGTTGATAAACAGGAGTGAAGATAAATGCACCTTTTTGATCCCAAAGGTTTAAGGTTTAATCTCTGAGCTCCCCTTCCGTCAATTAACAGCTCCAGATCAGCGGAATCTGACGTGACTCCGGGTGTTTATTCCTCTAGAAGGACACTTCAGACAGACTATCTCCAGTGCTGACAAGTAGCTATGCCCCCGGCTCCGCCCAGCCCTCGACTTACTTCTTTTGTTTGGTTTTCTCAAAGCCCCCTCGTAGTGGAAATTACCGTACATATTGTGCATTTGTGTTCCCTCAAGCAAAGCTGAGTTTTATATATGTATTGACATTCAGTAATAGCTTTCACACTTTTGCAGCATAAATGTAAAAGAACACTTGCAATATGCATATTAATGACACTTTGTAATATCTTCAGGCTAACATGATTGCTGTGTGTGCTGGTGGAACATGAAAGAGAAGAGAATGATTGTCCAGCTGTGCAGGAGGCTCTGCAGTTCGTTTTTCTCTGTACTTAAGTTAGATTTTCCCTGCATGCCATTCTCTTCATCATTAAATTACCCAGAGGTTTGTCTTCCACTCTCTTCTGCAGAACCACTACACAGCAAATTGCTTTCTCAGCCAAAAGGAATTGACAAATAACACTGCCTGCCAGTTTCCTGTCAAGCCAGTTGTTATCCGTGAGTTGCTTCTTAGCAATCACTTGAACTTAATGCAGAAAGACAAGAAGAGAATAATCAGCTTAATGTTGCTGCTTCTTCTGTTGAATCTGTGTATGTATAAAAATTAATAAATTAATTCTCATCTTCCTTCTCCGCTGCCTGCCGTATGTATGCAGATAATTAACTCCACTATAATGCAGATGCAACCTGTTGCGTGTGTTGGGAGTGGCTCAGCCATGGCATCGATCTCCGGAGAGTGCTTTTTAACCACACAGTCCTGAAGCGGTGAAAGTTGTCATCAGTGATGCCACGTTGCTTATCAGGTCATTCATTGCAGCTATACACCCTTCTTGAAAAACAACATCATGTTTTTCAGTCTTCGGATGGTTAGGGGTCTGCTGTGTTACGTAACTGTACTAAAAGGGCGTTTGTTCCTGGAGCACAGCAGTCACGGCCCGAAGCAATTTAAAGCATGATGACAGTCGTTTACTTGACAAAATGGCCATGAAGTGTGTCAATCATACATCTTAACTGTGCGATGCGGCTAGAGAAAAAAGACGGAAAAATGGGAAACCTAGTTTAGATTTTCATTCCAGCTGATCGGTAAGTCTGCAGATGGTGCCGGGCAGCCTTACTTCTCAATAAATTACATTTATATATTTTTCATTTATAGTTCCATCAAGGGCTCCGGGGATTATGTTCAAGAGGAATTTTTTTTCAGGCGACAAAGAGCAATGTTCTTTACCGGCATGTGGGTAGCACAGAAGTGGTTTGTGTTGGAGTTCGGCGCAGAAGGCTTGAGCTTCACATCCATGCTCCAGCATTTGTTTACGTCTGTGTCTTTAAGGCGATACAAGGGTCTTACAATGTTTTGTGATTTTAGGGCAATAGGACGATGGTTAAAAAAATTGGTTTAAGTGCCCCATTAAATGGTTTACCTGACTTGGATATATGTTGGCATTCGACCCAGGCAACATAGGCTTTGAATAAGAACAAAATAAATATCCGATCCACTCACTCTTGGTCTCGATCGCTAGGCCATATAGACTGTCTCATAGTAAAAGCTCCTTGTCGTACATTTAAGCAGGTGCTTAAGTGCATAAACAAGTAATCAACCACAAAAGTTATGCCTGAGCTATTATGGGCTGATTTCATAGTGGCGTAGGCAGCGTTACACTTCAGTTTAAACATACGCACAGATCCCCACTTTATCATTTACAACTACCTAAAAATGTCACAAACTACATCCTCCAAAATGATCATAATGTTTAATCCACACCTCTCACAAAATGACACCTTATAAGCTTCATAAAGGTGTAACGTCTATTGTAGGACAGTAGCTATTATAGATTATTAGTATATATCATCAGTGTTGTTTCTTTGAGATCATCTAGATCTTGGATGCAGGTCACTGCTAAGAAAGTACAGCCACCTAACCCTGTGTAACCACGTAACTGACACCAGATGACCATGTTTGTCTCTCACAGTATTTGCCAGACCCATCTCATTAACGGATTCATAGATAGAACAGAGCTGCACCTGCAGCTGCAGAGCTGGAATATAAGCACCACAGCTGCGGTCCAACACGAGGCTTCCGACGGTTTAAAAACAGCGGTTCCAAAGCTGTCTGCGGAGCCGTTAACGGACCGTGACACATTTGCTATCAGGTTGCAAGGGGAAAGACTCTGCTTTGCCAAAAGTGCTGAAAAATAGTCATACAAGTTTACAAGCTGTCACAGGCTATTTCTGGGATAATTACCTTGAACCTGGCACAGCATGTGTCCGCTGCATCTCCTCTCATCGGTTCCAGTCGTGCTCCCAACAGCAGGCAACTGATTTTAAACTAAAGTAGGTTATCAGTATAGTGGCTGTTTTTTTTTTTATACATGTGTATATTAATAACCACATCTGAGGGACAGAAGGGAGAGGGTCAAAGGTGCATCTGTTTGATGTGTTGGATGACAGAATGGTGTTGGGTTGACCACTTTGATTGAAAGAGGATGTGGTGTGGTGACAGATGCTGGTGCTGGTGTGGTGTGGTGTGACCAACAAGTTACAGCTACTATGACTAGCATCATAAGAGCTTCTAAGTGAAGAAATCATTGTGATTAAAGGTGGAGCGTGTGAGAAGCTACCCGTCGAAGGTCGTGAAGAATTTCTTTAGTATAACAAATGGGCTCGGGCCGATGCCACAGACAGGTTAGGAAATTTGGAGTGCATTAAGAAATGACTATGGTCAAATTGATTCTTGTCTCTTCATGGGATTTGTTGACAATATGAAAAATAACGGCAACTTTATCCTTAAAGGCAGAGGTGGTTATCATGTGCATTTTGCTCTATTGTCATAAGTAGTCTCTAAATGCACTGAACTTTAAAAGCATCAACTACCATTTCCCTCCTTTTCAATCTGTTGAAAAACAAACTTTTCATCAAGACAGTGAAAAAACGCTCACAGTTTCATTACAGTTTGTAGTTGGAATAAAAATATTCCAATTGCATCTTTTGTGGGGCCCAGGGGCAAGACAAGTAGACAATCTTCACATGAAGTACTGTTTTTGACTTTCAAACGTTGCTCAAGAGAGAAGTCAGTGACATGAGGGTTCTATAAATGTCTGAATGTACATTCGTGTATTACTGTGGCACAACAGTCTACACTGGTGTCAGCGGGGGCACTTTGCGCTGAGCTGACAGAAAAGAGCCACTTTGATGTTGTGATGTGCAACACAGATGCACCTCAGGGATCTGTGCCGCACCTCTTCACTCCTGACATCTCAACCTCAACTCTGGTTCCTGCTGCCTTCTGAAGTTTTATGATGAGTCCATTTTTAGATGCATCAACAAAAGACTTATAGAGAGTTTCATCACTTAAGGCAATACAATCATATACCAGCAAGACCAAAACAAAGTGCAGCTACACCAGGAACAGGAGGCCGCCTGTCCAAGGAAAGGACGTAGAGAGTGTGGACTCATGCAAATTAATGAAAGATTAGCTCGGATACATAGCACTGATTTCCACGAAAGTCAGACCTTTCACCAGTCTAAAGCCAGTGGACAGTTTGGATTTAGTGGCAGAGAGGAGGATGAAGGATAAGATCAAAACCGTTCTGGATGACCCGTCCGCCCCTCTCCATGGAAAGCCTTGGCAGATAGCCAGCTCACTTAGCCAGTGGACCATAGCGCCTAGCTGCAAAACACACATCAGGTGCTTATTTGTGCACACTCCTGCCAGACTACAGCGGTGCAAATCTGTTTATCACAACATCTGCAAGCCATTACAAGCTGTTACTTGCACATTTCAATCAACAAATGAAAAATGGGCTCAATAGGTGTCACACAATGATACAAAACCTTAAAATAAACATAAAAGCTAATACCTAAGTTTCACCTTGTCTTTTTATCTGTAATTGTATCTGACCTTGGGCTGCTTCAACTTAATTTCCCCTCTACGCATCAATAAAGGCTTATCTTTATATCTCAGAGCATGAAAATCCATCTTTTTTTACACTGTGCTTTGACAGTTTTATCACTGTATTCATGTATCGAACATCAGAAATGGCTCAGACATACCATGCTATGAGTTACTCATGGATTTAACTATTGTAGCAGTCCTTACACATATTAACTAGGAAAGGAACCGTGCAATTGTAAGTAATTTACTGAAGCAAAATATGTGTATTGAAATGTAAACAGTGTGGTGGCGCAGCATTCATGAATGAATGCAGAGTCAATCTTTTCCCCCTGCAATTACCCACCACTCCCGACTTGTGCATTGCTGTCAGCTTCTCACTGCAGTGTGCGCTAATCAGTATGCCGGTATTCTTCACCACATGTGGCAACCTGGCCCCTGGACCGACTCTTTGACACTTGGGAAATGAGCCACCAACAAATTAATTTGATGCACTTGATGAGGCCAAAATTCTAACGTGTGCAATTCCGAATGCCACTGTCATCGCTAATCCTTCCACAGGGGGAGGGATTAGCCACAATGCGATGTGATTCCAATCAAAACAAAAGAACTA
Organism: Spondyliosoma cantharus; assembly: GCA_900302685.1. Lineage (NCBI taxonomy): Eukaryota > Metazoa > Chordata > Actinopteri > Spariformes > Sparidae > Spondyliosoma > Spondyliosoma cantharus. The sequence continues at coordinate 22,082 of OMLP01019202.1, forward strand.
GTATCATTTTTCTCATTCTTTAAGATTGAGAAGTGATGTTTTGAGATTCTCAGGCGACTCATTGTTTGGATTGTCTGGCTGTCAGACAAATAAACACACGGACAAAGAGACAGAAACACATGGAAATAAATAGAAAAATACATAATGTAGACAGACAGACAGACAGACAGGCAGGTTGGCAGGGAAGGAGAAATAAACAGACAAACAGTCAGACAGAGCTGGTTGGTTCACTGAAAAGTTCATTGGGGAGGTTTTTTTGGACACAGCTGCCCTCCTGTGGTAATTCTCAGAAAATGTGCTCCTGAGAGAAAAGTTGATTCAACTCAGACTGATTTTGATTCTGTAGTTTGTTGCTGCTTTAAATTGGCCAATTTTGTTATCGCAAAAGTTGACTCAGAAGACTGATTACCTCATGGTTGCCAAGTAAAGTAGAACATTAAATCTAAGTTGTACGAGCTAAAAAGCTATTAGCGTACTTAATTCCTCAATTTTATCTAAAGTAAAATCGCTTTTTTCAGTCAGATTTTACATTGTGCGTAGCTCACACTGTATCTTTATCTTTCCTTTCTTTAATGTTTAGTTTTGTTCCATGTCATGCAAGTTTATTTTCAATCCTAAAACAGGGTTATATATGAATATATTACTAATTGAAGTCTGTAACTGGATAATGACCTAAAAATGTAATAAAATAATAATTTGAGTAAGTAAAAAGCCAGTAAATCAAAACAAACACTGTAATATCTGATCTGAAGAGATTTTATTTAAAATAATGTGTAGGAAACCAATTATTTCAAAATTACCATGTAAATTAGACTAATAATTTTAAATTGTTACAACTTAAACGTAATAGTCTCCTCGACTACGTCACTCACTACAACAGATGATGAACAACAATGTTTATCTGAGGTCGCAACAGCAGCTCATGTGAGGATAGTGAACAATACTATTGTACTAATACTATAAAATCTAGTTCTCATTTATACAAATCATCTAAAGATCATTACGATTCACCTCATAAGACTGGATCCTTATGCATCAGTGTAAGTGGTGAATAAAATGAGCTTTAAGTATGAATAATTTAGTCGGCAAAATCTGTTGCGTGACCTCTAATTTGCTTTGGAAATGTGACGCCTTATTTACCCATCATCAGATGGTTCAGCTGAAGATGATAAGTGGTGATGGGAGGCAGGAAGTCATGCCCCACTTCTAATTTGTCTTGCCCAGCAGCTGAGTGTCCTCCCTTCAGATGTGTGACGTTTACTGGGAGCGGGGGTCTGTGCTGCTGGCCTGCCGCCCGGCTCTGGACAGTCTCTCTGTGCAGCGAAGCTCGCGATCAGATGGCTGCCAGCTTGCTCCGGCACACAAACAAGCATTAAGGGAGCTGGTCTTACACCTCTACTGTGTGTGTAGTCATTATAGAGAGAGTGGAGTCAGCTTCACCTCCTCCACACTGGTTTCAAGAGCTTTTAGGACTTGACAGGATAGTTTTTTTATTTCCCACATGATCGTGTCAAGATCAACTTTATATTTCTTTATATAGCATTTGTTTCCTTCGTAAGAAAAGATTCATTCAAAAAACAGTTCAGCATCTTGGGAAATACGCTACCAGTATTGATCCATTCAATATTAAGCTACAGCCAGCAGCTGGAGGTCTTAGCTTGGGACACAGACTGGAAACAGGTAGTCTGGATCTGGATAATTGGAGCTTTTCGATTTTTCAATTTGGGTGCTGCTGGTTGAATTTTGTCACTACTGGACAGTTAAGAAAATGGCATTGTACGTTTCTGCAAACCAGATATGATAGTTTGCACATTTCATTCATAGTATCAAACGAACATTTACACAATATGTTTCACATCAAGCTCAGATTAAGTTATGAGCTGACACTGATGTCAGGAGGAGGAGGGATGGTGGTGAGATAACTGTTGGAGATGTCTTTACTCCAAAACAAATCCCAGGAACAGATTAACAGAAGTCTTGACAAAGAGTGAACTAAAGACCGGATTAACGAGGGGATGAGGTGCAGGTGGAGAGAGGCAGAGAAACTCAGGTGAGAGGAACGAGCGGTGAAACGAAGAGAGCACGGATGGAGCAGATGAACTTGGGAAAACCACTGGGAGCAGGGCAGGGCTGATGAGACTGATGCAGGACAGGTGTGGAGGGAAAAGAAGGCTGGAGAAGGCTCAAAAATGAGCGAAATACACAACAGAAACCCCCAAAAATCATATTCCGTAGATCACAGTGACATTAGGATGTTAGTCTATTGCTGCGTGATGAAACTATTCGTAGGGTTTCATGACTTTGGAGCCCCCAGTGGTCACATCAGAAAAGACATGATCCAAACTGCCCACTATGGCCAAATTAGAAAAAACTATTTCATTACAGCTGCTTCCCCGGACGACTTCCAGCAGCGTTTCTTCAATTCAGGTTTCAGAGATAACCGCAGCTCAGTTCATGAAGACTGACGAGTTCCTCATTTCTCCTGACACAGGGGCGACTGCTGCTGTTTCCCCCCAAAATCCGTTAAACCCTTTTTTCTGCTCTTGACTTTGTTGATTGCATTCTGCTTATTCACTTAGAAAATTGGTTTTGGCTCACTAACGACGCCCTGAATTTTGATCATATCAGATTTCGCAGAGAAACTTTCGGAAGTAGATGGAGGGTACTTGTTTAAACAGCATCAGATTGAAGTTTGGTAAGAAGGGGCTGAATTTGAATTGTAATAGGATTTTATGAATATATTCTCCTGTCATCGAGTGGCACCTCCTCCAGGTGCTGTTTTTTCAAAGACATGCATAATGATCATCTGCGAGTCCCTAAAATCGTCCTCGGGTAACTGAGTCTGCCTTTTTGAAAACACCGAAGCCAATTATCAGTCCAAGGTGTTTTTTCCTGCCTTTGGCTCGTAAACAGAAAAATTGCGATGCAGATTAATTTAACCTCAAGGACTGTTTGTTTTTCTTCCACCTAAACTAAACTGAATTTTAAATTCATACCAGCTCCAGCTCCATCAGCAGACACCTAGTTTTGAACCTGAGAGATTCTTTAGAAATGCAATCAATGGCATTCTTCACATTCAGTGCACATTCCCCGCAGCCCCCCCTCTTCTCGGCATAATTCCGAGGATGAATATCAGACAAAAGGCTCTCTTACGCAACATGGGACCCCTGCAGTAAGGTCAGCCTGGCAGTCGGCCAAGGCTGTTAAGATGTATATGCATACTGAGAGGACACGCTATGCACCTACTGTGTGAAGTATGTCGCATGTAAATGGGACATAACGTTATAAAACACGCTGAGCCGAGCCGTCATTAAAGGATCAGTCCAGGACAGAATAACCTTTACATTTTTGCACGTGGCTAACATTTGTGTGGATAATAAAAACAATTTCAGCAATCAGGGAATCCCCGTCTCCTGTTCAATCAAACGGTGACTCCACAAACTTTACAGGTCTTTATGCAATAAAGTAGTATTAAGCCTTTTGTGGCTCCAGAGGAAGCTGCATGTGATCTGATAAAGCGCCTAGATTACCCATTGTGGGTCTCACCACCTCAAAGGGCTTTATACTATTCACATATGCAGTAGTACTCCAAAAGATCCATAAACATACTTTCATGTGTAAAATTAGTGGAAATACCCTTCAAAGTATCCTCAAGAGGCTCAATCGTGTTAGCTTCCACTGATAAAGAATTTGAAATAGATTTTTTTTTACTGTGTTTATTCAACAAGGTGTGAATAAATGTTGCCGTGTCATCAGAAAGACACATTCAGTGTCTGTCTGTGTCTGTGTCTGTGTGTTTGTTTACCCGCCTGGCCCGGCCCCTCTCCTGATGCAGACTTTGTAACTCTTTACACCACATCACCACCTGACTACCTGCTTTGTAATGACTAGTCCAGCCACTAGAGGACGTTGTGACATGACAATGGTACACAGTCGTTTTTCTCTCGTTTCTCCCGACGGGCTGAGAACAGTTCTTGTTGCATAGACCGGTCAGGGTTCAGCAGTGTTTGGATCAAAAAGTAAAGACAGCGTGGGATTTTTGCTTAGTTAGTCACGAATAACGAATGTCATCTCATAATAATTAAGGTCAGAGACCAAGCTCTGACAGGCTTTTTTTTTTTTTGTAAATCATTACTAATATTTCCTGGCAACCTCACAGTTACAACAGGAATCCAGGAAATCGCTGCACAGGGCCAAGAAATAGTCCTACAAATACAGTGGCATCCATAAAACCACAACACGACAGATATGACATACTGGAAGTGGTATTAATCTTCTCATTAATCCTCAGCGAGAATGTGAACACAGGTTTTTAAAAATAACCTGAAGCAGACCAGGTAGAAGAGGGCAGCTCCAATTCAGAGATAGAAGCGTCCAAAATGGGCTCTAAAAGGCTTCATGCGCTCTGTTTGTCCTTCTAAGAAATGTTCACATCATGTGTGCCTCTTTATAAGACTAATATAGCCAGTTAGTCCAGTCACAGTGTCCGCTGCAGGAGGGGGGCAACCCTCTCAACCTCCTTACACCCATTACAGTGTGATGAGTCACTCATCCCCCCACGCCTGATTTAATTTACCGTCTCACGTGCAAAACTCTGTCTCACTTCAACTCCACGTGAACCCCCAAATGTGAGGGGGAAACATTTTTCCCAACTCAATCACCCATTTTATATTAGATCAAAGCATTATGTGCGGTGCCCTCCAGACATGAACTACCCTGGCGCTCCGCGGAGTAAAAGGCTCAAACGCATATTCTCTTGATCTGCGAGATCATGTTGTTTCTGATGCAAAGTACAAGTCGTTTGTTTTAAGGTCTAATTATCATCGATGGAGAAAACGATGTAAATTGAAATCATTTTTAATTCATCCTGTAAGCTGTTTACGGAGCCTTTTTATGAATATGTATGACAAAGGGAGGTGGGCTTGAGACTTAAGCGACTGAAGAGACTGAAGTGTCTCTGTGATAGATGTCAACATGCATATATCATTCTGAGCATGTTTCTTCCCGTGAACCCATTATACACATCAACAGCGCTCGACAGCTTGTGAAAATAAACCTCCGCCTTGCTGCCTTTAGAGACAGTTTGACACGAGACAAATGAAAAAACTAGAAACAGCAATGAAAACCTGGCATGAGTGTGCAGAAAGTTTTTGCGGTTAAGAGAGTTAAAGCCTAACGTGAAAAAGTACAAAGTGTGACTGAACTCTGAACCTTCACTACTTTCACTGCTGGGGGTTAAATTACGGTTACTGTGTGTTGGAAAGCCATTGAGCTGTGCAGCGCTGCAGGGGGTCCTTAAGTCCTTGCAGGGGAGCATAGCAAAGGTAAAAGGGCATAAGCAAAAAGGGATAGTTGGCATTTTTGAACAGGTAACACATTTCTTATTAAATCTCTTTAGCGAAAAGGCTCATTGAACACCGTACTTTGTTTTACAGTCCACACATTCCAGACCCCCCTACGTAAATCCTTTATTAGGGAAACTGGAAGTCATTGTCAGGTGGACAAAGCCTGTAATGCCACAAGGTAAGAGTCCAGGTGTGAGCCGGCCTCAGCTCCAGCACAGGATTCTGAGTATTTTTATTTCTAGAAGTGAGTGAGTCGCCACAACACAGCATCGGTCAAAACACAGTAAATACACATTTGTTCAAAACTGAGTGAAGACCTGGTGTGAGCCACCCTGCTCACGGCTGGGTTCTGTGCGCTGAGAAGGAGGGAAAGGAGACGGCGCTCTTGTGGCTGCAGCGTTTTATTGGTAGCAGAGCCGGCAAAAAGGGGAAACAAAAACTAGGACACAACATAAATGCACAGCCGTCACCCTGACGGCTGGGGCTCTGTGGGCTCTGTGCGCCGCTCTGTTTCAGCTGGTGCGCTGGCTGTGGCCGCTCTGGTCCTCTCGCTGGACCCAGCCTACTGCAA
>OMLP01019203.1:7249-25574 GCA_900302685.1 Spondyliosoma cantharus
AGCGGCGGGGGGGTAGGGGAGAGAGAGAGAGAGAGAGAGAGAGATGCTTGCTAGATGAGTCCCAAGGGTGACATTTCCTGCTTTTTTCTGGTAGGGTAGTCTGACAGACGACACAGTGGATCTTAACTGCCGATCCTATGTGCATGTTAATTACAGAGAGAGAGAGAGAGAGAGAGAGAACTGCACAAAGGAAGCTCAGGTGTTTCTTCTGTCAAAACAAATCAATGGACTTACCCTCCATTGACTTTAAATTACAGCCTCAGAGTGTAATACCGTACAGCCAGGCTTACATTTATAATCACACTTATACATAAACATACAGTTTATGTTACACTATTGTTTGTTGTGACATAAGCCAAAGCAAACAGTATGTTTGTCCATCTCTCAATACATTTAGACTCATTCTGAATGTATTTGCATATATTGTTTAAATTCTTTAAAATAATAATTTAAATTAGAAATAAGTAAGTTATGATGGTCGGGGGATATTTATAACTATGGAAATTTGGAGTGTGGGGGGAGATGAGGAGTCTGAGAGCCGGAGGAAAGAAGCTGCTTCACATTCTGGTTGTACTGCGGTGGATACTTCGGTATCTTCTGCCAGATGGCAGCAGGGTGAACTGAGCGTGTAAAGTAAGTTCATCTTTTTATTTAATTATTATCATTATTACCATACTAAAAAAAAATACGCTATGTTTAAAAAAAGGCAAGTCATCACACAGTGAGAAAAAAAATTATGTAAAGAAATCAAATATTTTGATGCATGAAAATGCATTGATAATCATTTTAACTTTAAATCTGGATAATCAATGGTCATTTCAGTAATTTTTCAAGCAACAATTTCAAACAATAGCTGGTTCCAGCTTCATAAATATGAAAATTTGCTGTATTTCTTTTGTAAATTTTGACATGAATTATGTAATTTTATCTCATGACAGTATTTTGGAATGTTGAAATTTACCAACCTCAATTTGAGCTCAGAGAAACTGTGGTGGGCATGGTGAGTGTGCTCATGGTAATGTAGAAACATTTCAGCCAGTGTAACATCATGGCTCACTAATGTGTTTTTCATGGTGTTTGACAACGGTGGAGCTCTATGAAACAGAGGACTGACATAAATCAGGCTCTGATCCACAAACACAATACTTGCTAGTAGGATGCACTCATTAGCGGCGGCATTTCATTGGATTTGTTGACGATAAGAGGAATGTAGAATATCAGCGGACTCATTAGAGTGCTAGCTAACATCGCATAACAACGTGTTCTGTAAACATCTATAAGTGGAGAAAAAAAAAGGCAATATAGACACACAGGAAGCTTTTCCTGTAGTTAACTTTTTCTTGACCTTACCAAGACAGTGAAAAGAACAAAGCAGAATAACTGAGATAATGGTCTCTTTTTTTCTGCTCGTTTCTCAACTCAAAGCCCCCTCCCACACCCCACACCCCCGTCCAGCTCCAGCCAAGCTTCCCTAGACCATGGCAGTGTGCTTCTTCTAAATGAGTTTAGCCTTTATTAGTCTGTCAGGGAGAGAGAAAAAAAAACATTGTTTCCTCCAGTAGCAGGTCGAGATATTATTCATCTATAATTGGTAATAACCCCGTACCCCCACCCTGAGGCGGCTCAATCTCCACTGAGTAATCACTGCCATCGCCTGCTCTGCTGGAAACAGCATTATTAGGTCGATGGCACTGTCTCTACCTCTGCTGTCTGCCAGGGTCTATTATCTGACAATATATGGCTTTACTCCTGCGCTTCTTTAAATACCACAGACTTGGGAGGGAGAATGCGGCCGAGCATATTTATCTCACGTCCCGAGCTACTAGCAAATACCTCAGGGCAGTGGTGGCTCCAAAATAAGCTCTGGCGGGATAATTTAGGCTGAGGTGTTATCACTTTTTGTGACAGCAAGGTTTGCTCTGTTGTGCAAAACACCTTTCACTTCTCAATATTTAACTGTCACCGAAAGTATTTCACCAGTTTGGAGGACTGCCTCGCTTTTTGGCAGGTTAAAAATATATGACATTATTGTTTGTTGTTGGATTTCTTGCTTTGGTTAAGAAATACAAACTGAGAAGGGGAGAGGGGAAAAAAATACTCTTAGATTCATTGAGACTCTCTCTGAAGATTATGTCTTATTGCAAAAGAGACAATAATTTGACATTTAAAACCAAATTCCCAATATCATGATCACCTGTATTAATTCTTTAAGACTGGGCTGTGTGTTCGTTACCGCTGAAGCAATGAGATTCTCAAATGTGACAAACATGTGCGTCATGTTTACGGTCATTGCTCACTGGGGCTGGGCGGTATGACCTTAAAATAATACCACAATATCTTTAGGCCTTATCGTGGCATACGATATATACCATGATATTTTGACATCTTCTCAAATTGATTAGTCTGAAGACTTCATGATTATCATATATGATAAAGCAAAGCATCAAAACTTCACATATGAAAATCTGGGGTCTGAGAATGTTTGGCATTTTGCTTGAAAAATGAAATAATTGTCAATGGTTTATTTTCTCAACCCTTGACAGAACGGTGCATTCATGTTCAGTAGTATTGAAAAATGACTGCTTACCGAATGAGGATTTATCTTACAAATGCAATTTCAAGTCTCAGATTGTGGAGCGGATTGTGAAACTTTTCCCAAATTTTGGGAAACACCCTTGAGCTACGACTCTAGCTGGGCCTTAGAATTATTTTGCATTTTTGCTTCACAATACTTTTTCTGCCTCGATATTCTGAGGTCTCCTCAAATGCTAGGACTTGGCAACATCAAAAAATATCACAATACTTTTGAACAAATGCTTTGATATTGTGATATTGTAGGGATGGCTATTGGTACTTAAAATATTATCACAATGAGATATTTGATAGATAACTATTAGCAATGTGATATAATGGCTAAGAAAAGCATTAGAATATGTAGAAGAGTCTGGTAATTATAGAAAAGGACATCACTTTACTGTAATGCAGCCTTTAAAAACAGGAAAAGTAATGATAAAACGATTTTTAAAATCTAAGACAATATAGTTTCGTATCACGATAAAAATATAACATCTATATTGACCAGCCCTACCATGAGCTCAAATCAGCAAATTATGCCAACATTGATTCCTTCATCTCAAGATTAACTTCATAAGATTGATTTAAATCACGCATTTCAATCTATTGGTACAGTATCCGAAAGAAAAACTTCTCATTTCCTCTCTTTCTTTCTCCCTCACAATCCTTCCTAACAGATAATTAAAAATTTGGGAAGTGAGAATAGGAGACAGAGTGATCAAGAATCACGAGTGAGAGTGTGAGAGAGAGGGGGAAAGTGACCTTGCTGCTTCTCAGAGCAGACTAATATTTCATCAGCTAACACTAAGGGCACACCTGCCTCACAGCTTCACTCAGGTTCCCACATCTGCCAGCGGCTCTGTGCTTCATCCCTGTGAAGAGGAGGCATCGGGGGAGGGAGGGAAGGTAGAAAGAGGGGGAAAAATAAAAAAGATAGAAAGAGACACAACAAAGTCTCATGTGGGTTTACGGAGAGAGACGCTGGTACATTTCAGGGAAAGTGTAGGTGGCTTTGAACAGAGAAACCACCGAAAAGAGAAAGTAATGACATTATGACAAAGAGGGGAAACACAGGAGAGTGATGGGAAGACATGATAAGACACTAGTGGTAAACCATTCTGAATTGTGCATTTTAGTTTGGCACTGCAGTTAGGGATCCCCCTCCGCGGCAGGTGCGTCAACCGACGAATTACAAACACAGTAAAAAAAAAGACACTGCAAAACTCTGTCCCCTGCGACATGTGACTGGGTCAAGAACAGAATAAAAATGAATGATGAAAAACTTAGTGGGGAAGGAAAGGCCATCATGTGCTTAAGACAACTTTGTCCAACAGCAGAAGTGAAACCGTGCTCCGAACATGCTGATCCATTCAACATCTCAGATGAAGTCATTCACTTCTTCAGGTCTGGGTTACGCTGACATGCAAGCCACAAACCACAAACCACAAGCAGCTAGGACAGGCAACTGATGATGTTGCTTAGCGTGTTGTGCGAATGTGTGTGTGTGTGTGTGTGGGGGGGGGTTATGTGTGTGAGGGTGTGTTTGTGGGTGTGTTGGTGTTTGAGGAAGTGTTTGTGTGTGCCCAGATAACTTTGGCTATGTGAGATCATTGGCCATCACCCGCACATGACAGAAGTGTTGATTACACTGGGTTGACGACAGCGATGGTAAAAATATTTATTAGTAAGTGAGGAGGAGGAATTCGATTAACCATCAGATCTTCACTGCTTTGTCTAGATTTGTTGAATGTGCCTTATGTGTATGAACAAGTGCTGACTGGATCTCCACAAAAAGCTGTTAAGGTATCAGGACCAAAATGCTGATGTCATGTTCACCATCTTAGCATGTTAATAGGGATAGGAATTGATAAGATTTCCTTCATATCAATGCCTTTATCGATTGCGTAATATCAGTCTGATTCTTTATCAGCTTCATTATTGATGCCTGAGCAATTTTAGTCAAGCTTGTTGAAGCCTGAGACCCAGCTATCATCATCTAAAATTGATGCATTGAGAGGTTATTCGTAACAGTTTTCGTAGTCCCGGAAAAAAATTGCTAATCCTGCCTGCGCGGTGCAAATTTTATTATAACGTATGTCAGTGAAATCATGATGAGATCATGAAATAAAGCCACACTTTGGGCTGTTTTCCTCCTCTCTGACATGAGTTTCCAGCAGCAGAGACATGTGAAGTTTGTTTCGCATCTGTCAAAAACCGTGCTGGCATCGATAAAAAAAAGAACTGATAAACTCTGAGGCATATGATTAATCTTAGTTTGGAACTGGTTCTCAACAGTTCCAGTTCCCGATTCCCAACACCACATATTAGCATGCAACATTTGCTATTAGCACTAAAAACAATGTAGAGCAGAGGCTCTAGGAGATTCGAATGTCATTAGTTTTGCATGAATTTGGTGTTAAACACAAGTATTGGACAACAGGAAATTTTGACAAAATGGTGGTGCTAGACGAAAAGTTAGAGGATTCCCAAAGCTATCACGATTCATCCTGCAGGAAATATAAATATGTGTAAAAATCATCCAATGACTGTGAAGAAATTTCACTCTGAACAAGCAATGTCAACCTCATGGTGGCACAAGAGGAAAAGTCTCAGATCATCAAACATTCATCCACTGGGGAACATGAAAACACAACATTTGAATAGCAATCCATTCAGGGGTTGTTGGGATATTTTAGTCTGAGCGAAGATTAGTGGAAATTCTCATTTTTCCATCACAGTTTTCATTTTCCATATTGTTGGGGTTTGTACCAAACAAACATTTTTTCTTACATCTGGAGAACAAGATTTGTAGGTCAGGGCATCTCTGCAGCACTGCAGAACTACAGAACTTCATTATAATGCTGCTCTGTTACACATTTTAATTTTATCAAAAAAATTGCAGCCCCTGAGATTTGGATATTGCACTTGGCCTTATCGCAATTTGGATAATATTTCGGTTGATTGTGTATACCAACAAGTAATGATTCTAACATGAAAGTGTAGTATTGTGTTTATGTAAGCAGATCCCCACCCCCGCTCTCCTACATACCATCAAACGGCTGCCACAAAGGAACACAGCTGACCTTAACTGTCCTGGAAGTGCTCACAAAGCTCACGTGCACACGCACAAACACACAGTAGGATTTTCAGTACCAGGGCAACCCACTCTCCAGCTACCCCCGGAAAAAAATAAATAACAGAGCTTTCATCTGCAGGCAGCTGCTTTCGTGATGAACAGAACAGAAGAGAAGACAGGGCAGGGGAGAGAAAATGGATAGATAGTGGAAGAAGAGAAGAAAAAAAAAAGGGCACAGAGCCAATCAACTGACCAGAGTAAAACAAAGGGCTATCTGTAAAAGCTCTGGACTTCATCCCACCCTATGATGAGAGAACTTCGATCCCCAGGCAGGCGGGCTGCAGAGAGCTACAAAGCCCTGATGAAGCCTGTTAAGCTCCCACTTCGATTCAGCTCATTGAGCACCATGCTGCTGATCAATTAGAGAACAGCTGAACCAGCTGCTGAACGGACAAACATTCTGTTTTCAACACATTTAAGCACAAAACAGCTTTTTTAGAATGTGTGTGCTGCCTGTTATCCAGGTCTTCTCTGGTATATCTAATCTGAATTATTTTCTCCTCTGCCGGGTCGCAGAGCCAACCCAGCCCCTGTGCCATGTCACAATCTCATGAATGCTTGCTACAGTTCAAATGTTCGCATGCTGGTTTATCTGAGCCAGTCTGCATGATAAATCCCGACATGTGTGGTGGAATAACAAATATACTCTGGATCTTTTTCCCAAGTGAAACGCAACTCACCACAAATGATTAAGTATATGTTCAAGCGGACACACAGCTGACCAAGTCTGAGAACCACATCTGAAACCAACCCAATCACCAAGAGTAACTGTTGGCAATGAACATCTCTGCAAACCAAGGATATGTTAAAAAATGTAAATTTCTTTATGTTAAATTTGTTTATTTTGTTGTGACAATGCTGTGCTTATGGTCTAGTCACGTTTAGCCACAGAAACAATTTCGATAGGGTTAGGAAAAAAGGTTGTTTAGGCTGAAAACACCACACAGCTAGAGATGTCCTCAAAGTCTCATTACAAATACCCGGCTGAGTTGCCACAAACACAGCTGCAGATGCCCCACAATGATCTTCTAGGGCTGTAACGATCCATCTATCCGGACCAGACCGATATATCAATTCACTGATTCATCATCTTTAAGATTCACCTTTGTTTTTAACTTCTAATTTCTAATCTGTGCCGACTTGTCGGTCCAAGCGCACCTCCGTCCTAAATATTCAAACAGTGTTGATGGCAAGCAGCCAAGAAAATACATTACAGATATTTACTGCTCTCTTGGGAATAAATCATCGCAGACCTAACTGGCCACTGCTCTGTGTTGCTGCCAGCTGTGGAGTGTAGGAAAAAGTGTCAACATGGAAATTTTCCATACAGGTGACATCAGCTTACCCAACTTATGTAAGGGGCCACACAAGCATCATACCGAAAGTACTTAAAAAAAAAGTTCTCTTCTCTGGGCATGTTTGTGTGTTTTTGTGTATTTATTAGACTCACCCATCCCCCTTGGCTCTGGATCCAGGGCTGAATGTGGTTGTCCAGGTAGACCGTCATCCACTCTATGATCCTGCCCACCAGCGGACTCATCTCCTTCTCCATGCACTCGACGCACAGCGCCCCACCGAAAGCAAAAAGCCCTACTACGCGACCCCAGTTGACTCCGTCCCGGAACACCTCGTCCATCACGTTTTCGAAGCTTTGGTAGGCTGTGGCCGGCGTGATGTGCAGCTGGTTGTGCAGGTCGCTGAAGGCGCGCGCGTATCGCAGCTCGAACTCGTTGGCAGAGTCCCGTAGGGCTTCTTTCACCGCGTCCAGGCTCGTTGTTGACGGCAACCGTTGCTGCCGAAGAGGGGACGCTGGGGGTGTGCCAGGACTCGTGCCGTTAAAAGTCCCGTTGGCGTGCGTCGCTACCCGCTGTTCCTCACCCGACTCTGCCCCCCCGCCATCAGTCCTGTTTGGAGACTCTATGAGTCCCATGTGGTTGAGAGGATAGTTTCTCTGGGAGAGTTTATAGTTTATGTAGAAAACCACCAGTTCTCTGTTTTGTGACATTTTGTGTTTAAATACGCGTTTCCTCTTTGCTCCGGTCTGTCGCTGCTCCCCTCTTGTTGAGCCTTGCTGTGTTAGAGTGAACACACTGTGCCAGGCTTAAAGCTCAGACCACCATGGTCAGCTGATATCCAGAGGACACTCGGGGGTGAAAACCAAACCTACACAAGGCTGACAAATCAGCTCAGGTCCTGTAGAGAAATGACAATGAAAGGTCAAAGTCTGATTATATGTGTGTCTATGTGTGTGTCTGAGAGGAAAGAGGAGTGTGTGGAGATGGCTGTAGACTTTCAAATTAAATTTGGACAGGTAGGGTCAAAGTGCAGCTCTCTAATTGGGCTGTTACATATGGAGCAGATGGCAATGATATTAATGAGACAATAGTAGAGCCAGTGTGTGTGTGTGTGTGAGTGTGAGTGTGTGTGAGATGGAGAGAGAGAGAGAGAGAGAAAGACAGACAGAGAGAGAGACAGAGAGAGAGACAAAGGGAGGGGTGGTATGAGGAAGGTGAGGAGAGATCACAGGGATAGGCTGGACAGTCACCATCTCGTCATCGGTGACCTCTGACCTTCAGTGTGACCTTTGGAACACCTTGTTAGTCTTCATTGTCTCTGTTACTAACACACTGATCTGCACCAGCACATCATCATACACTGCACACAAAGCTGCCTTTTAAGCTGATGAGTTTTTCTCTGATTATTATTAATCATATATTATTGCGTTGGTGGTGGGTTTCAATGCATTAACACACATTATCCATGACCGCTCCATTCTAGTCTGACATTGCTCTGCTTTGGATGAAGGTGTGTGTCACACAGGCGTCTTAAAGACAAAATAAATTAAAGGTTTCTATACACTTATAGTAGATGTTAGTCGCCCTCTAAACTATAAATTGTACTCTTCATGTCCCCAACCTTAGAACCAGATGTTGCATTACACTTCCACTTGATGAAATTCAATAAAGTTGAACTGGCTTGCCTGTAATGTCAGTGACTTTCCAGTGCTCATAATGCAGTGAACTCTAAATGAACTCAAAGTTGGAAACTCTACTTGCCAACACATTTCAGGATATCTTGAGAAAGTCTGTGGTTTCACACTGATGAAACACTATTGCAGGTTGCATACAGGGATTAACCCCTTGACAGCACTCGGGTATAAAAGGGTTGTTGTTTGGTATACTATGCCAGATATTCTTAAAATACAATGAATAGACATAGAACAACAATCCTGTCAATCCTTAATTATGACCATTAGAGGTGTGTGGGGCGATGTCTGTATCTGCAGAGAGCCTGCCCTATGACTGTATTCTTTCTTCGCTCCCTTTTTTTTTTTTTTTCCACTTTGCTGTATTGACTCTGAAGAAAGACAGTAGATTGCTGAGTCTCATTCCCCAGTGGTAAAACACCATCGCTTCGGTTTGGCGAGCCACCAATCCAAAGCTTCTGTATTTCACGACCAGGAAATAAGACTCAACAATAAACTATGAATGGTGTGTTTACAAACAGCATCCGACAGATCCTATATGGAATTACTTTAAACACAGTTTGTATGCAAATATGTTTGAAACAATCATGGATATAAGAACTTCCCTATTGACAATGTGAATCAAATTGTTGTTAATCTAATACCGTTCAAAAATAAAAGCAGAACAGAGAATGCAGCTGCTGAAAAAAAAAGAGGTAATAAAGCTTAACATCTTAATCCTTAATCTACAAATAAAGTCATATCAGAGGTGCAACGATTATCGTTTATTAACAGACAGAAATTGAATTTTGATGACTGATGAATTGTTTCAGTCATTTTTTAAGCAGATATGAAATGTTTATTGCCAAGGGTCTCCAGAAGGTTGGAGAGAAAAAGCCAAAATAAGATATTTTACACTTGGAATGGCTTTAAGATTACATTGCCTGCACCAATGATGGCGTTTGTCTTAAAATAGATTTTATCGAGTGTGTTTTTGAGAGTCAACATGTGTGGAAACAACTATTTTTCTCATTAAACATGTTTTTAAAACCTGAAACGACAGTTTAAGATGTACTTCCTTAAAGATTGACATCAATTCCCTGCAGCCGGTAATTGAATTTAAGTGAGCCTAGATCCCTGAAACAAAAGAAAACCCGACAAAGCCTTTCACCCATCGTCTGCTGTCACTCATGTCACAATTTCGTCATTAACATTGTATGCAGGTGTACAAAGACATGCGGAAGGAACATGACCTGGCGACGATCCCAAACTATCCGCTGATCCTCATCATCAGCATCTGGGAACGTGACCTTTCCGACAACGGTGTTGACATTAAAGCTGAGAGGTAGTCGCACCTAATGATCGGCGTTGAGGCGTTCTCCATGCAAATACCGCTTTAATGACACAACACAGGACGACTCTCACAATGGAAGCCCGATACAGTCTCTACTGGCTCCTGGCCCGACCGGACGCTTCCAACCAACTTTCACCAAGTCTGCAAACCTCCGCACTTCTACCTAACAGAGCTGACGCGAAAGAGGCTTTCAGAGCAGAGAAAGAGCGCACAGGGCAGCAGTGTTTACAATGGCCACATGGTCCCCCAGCTCCCAGCAGCACGTGGCTCGGCTTTTAAACAGCACAGCACTGATATAAACACCACACAGCTCCTATACGAACACCGATTACGCGCAGCCAAATGTAGGACCTGAACGCAACATTTGTGATGCGATGCTCAAATATTAACTCAAAATGAAGCAAAGTGAGGGCAGTGTTCGTGTTTTTATTGCTGTGGAATCTGGACTGCCACTTATAGATAAAACAACCGGAGCACGTTGGCGATAACTGTGCTGCCTCTGGATGTGCTGGCTGCGTGAGATGCGTCTCAAAAAAAACAACAACCCCTAGATCAAACATTTATTCACGTTTCCATTTTTCCACGTCGCCGTCTCTGACATAAAGAATATGTAAGGCATATATATATATATATATGAGCACGAGCGCCTTACCAGCAGTGATGAATACGGTCTCGAGCAGTTCGCTCACCGTCTCCCTTCTGACAAAATGTCCCAAATCTGTCAGTCAGTCAGTCTGTCTGTCGCTTTGTGTTTACAAAAGCTGTCAAAAATCCAAGGATGTAAAATAACCACTTCGTGTGCGACGTGTGCGATGTGTACGTTCGCATGTCTCCTCCCACGTCTCTCCCCGCCTCTCCGTGCATGCCCAGCCCTCCTATTGCGTAACAGCACGACGACTTCAGAGATCTCTGAATATCTGGCTGACGCTCGTGTCGACAGTCCTCGTTTGTGCTGGCCTTTAAACTCAGAGCTACACCTGTAATAAAACTCAATCTATTATAATGCCCCGAGACAAAATTATTCAGTTTTCTGGCCTGCACTGAAATATAACAAACGGTGTAAATAATAGTTAGACATGGAAATATATTTCTTTCTCTCTTTTTTCTCGATTGTGTCACATTGATAATTGCATTAACTACACGTAATGAGCACGACTTCTCTATCCTTCAACTGAATTTCAAATGAACTGCGCACAAACATTTTTGATATTTCCAAATCAGAAGCACACGTCACAAATTGAATTTACTAACGGATGAACGGGCTCAGTGGGAGCCCCTGAAGGCAGCACAGGCCATTCCACTCTGCTGTTACAGACGCTGCGCTGAAGACCTTTAATCACACCACGCATGAAAACGATGATTTGCGACACCACCCTCTGTTCCAGCTCCCAACAGACTCCCCCACCCAAGAAATTCCCCATTTCAAAAACATTTTTATTTATTTTTTTAAAGCAGAGCATTACAGCCAGACACAGCTCCGCCTGTACTAACGTTACTGTAGCTGCTACTGACGATGTAGGCTGCTGAAGATGGCTGTCACTGTCATATACAGTGTAGGTGTAGTCGCATATTCGTAAAATGTAAACCTCGAGAGGTGTATTAACAATGGCAACATAGTTTACTGCAATCTGCAAGTATGCTTTGCGTCAAACAAAGTGACATTTGACGTTAAAAACGAGTAGAAAGCCAAATAATGGCAATGCATTCTTCTTCCAAATCTGTCGACCTCCTTCCCAAAGTAGCTGGATTCAGAGAGGAATATCCAGCCTCTGTGCCGTCATTCCTTCCTAATATCGCACACACAACGACCGCAGTCATTAGATAACATATGTAGTATGACTAGAAACTCTTACTTGTAGGGTGGTCTCCATAAAATCATGTCTGCTGGCTCACAATCCAGACCCCGGCAGGAATAATCCTATCCGTCATTGCTAGCCTTTCTGGCTAACGCCGACTAAGATCAGTCAGCCAGCTACTGGCTGCCACAGATCCGCCCACAGCTAACGTTACGTTCTCTACGTAACTTCACGCTAGAGAGATGACAGCTTTCATCCTGCGTGAACGTCTGCGACAAATGCAATAGCGATAAAAATGTAATCTTCTTACTGGAGACTGATATTTCCGAGTCACTCCCAGTCACTCCCCGACCTTATATGAGAGCTAGCTGAATTGGCTAGCAGCGAGGCAGTACGAGTTAGTAAGCGTTAGCTGTCCCTGGCTACTATTAGCGCTAACTGGTGAGCCCGTTTTGCTGGGGCGTCTCACCCCTGCATGAATTATGAAAATTGATAGTTAAGTGTCACATTCTTCATTGTTATCCTGTGTAGTCACTGTTTTACAGATTAATAACATGGCGTTTCCCCTTAAAAGGCTCCACGTAGCAGCTGTTTCACTTTACAGGCCAAAACAAAGGATGTGACAGGTCTCCATGGTAACCTTTGTTACCCCAAAATCTAGCGCGCTGCAGGCGCAGGCGCAGGTGCGGGCCGACGACCAGCTTGAGCACAGCGCCACCCTGTGGACATCTGTAGAGACACTGGAAATCCCTGTTCCCAACATTCACTCACACAGCTACGTCAACCCGACTAAACCACTGTTGTATACACAAACATGCGGCTCAGTGAGGCAGACCTACGGTTAGGGATACTGTGACGTGATCAAAGCACATGCAGGGCTGAAACTGGGAGCAGCAAATACATTAGAAAATACAATTTTGCCTAGATATGGCAGGAAAAGCACAGGTGTAATAAACAACATGAATTGCTACATTCAGTTTCCCCCTAAGCTATACCTAAGAACACCTTTAAGGTGCACTATGTAGTTTTTGGGAAGAAGTTTTTATCTGAAAAGAAAGATCTTCATAAACGGACACAATTTCATACCGTATTACTTTGTCTATATTTGGCGGACCCTGCCACCCTTCTAACTTCAAACAGTGTTCTGAGACCTTTTTTTTTTTACTCTGACAACAGCTTGTTTATTCACTTATTGATACATTTTTCTGAGTTTGTATTATTATCTCATTAATATTATATTATCTATAAAAATTCTGACTTAATCTATTCTCCAAAACCACACTGCGCCCCTTTAACTCAAACAATTATCAATGGTATTAGTATACCTTTGACAAGTCAAATATTCAATATGAGAAAGCTTTTAATCACTTTAAAATCTAATCAATAGTCACTGGAGTGGATCAGAATTCAGGTTTATTGATACTTCACCAAATGCTCGGAAGATTACATCACAGTATTATGTATAGAACCATATAGCACTTTCATTTCTATGTATCTTACATTGAAAACTTTACAGTCTGGATTTTTTCATTTACTGTATATATATATTTATATATATTTATATATTCCCTAGCTTTTAGGGAAGAAAAGTAGACATCCATAGTTGCGAGGGAAGGAATGCTTCTCAAAAAATATTTAAATGCACTTTAAATAATTACATACATCCTTCTTTTCAAAAAAGGCATGGAATAAACTCGGGAGGATCCAGGAAGCAGAGATTCCAGTATCTCTGTAGGAGAGTGTTTTGGTTATGCTCCGTTCCTGAACCATTCTGTGGTCGAGCTTGACTCTTGACTGTGACAAAACACTGACAGGCATTCTAACCATCTGGGGCAGGTTGGTATACTGGTAGGTGTTAACACATGAACCAACAGATGTACAAAAGAGTGTGGAAAATGGAACAGACAACCATCTCTTCACCATAGAGTGCCAACTGACGCATTAGTGGAGGGCTGAGTTGTGATTCAGAAGCCAGGAGGAGCTGACTCTGTTAAGTCCTTCAGTGTAAGGCTCACTGGGTCAACAAACACAGGAATGCATGACAGAGTTAAGAAAGCAGTCGTTCAACCAACCTTTCAATGTAAACCAGCAATTATCCTGAACAAAAATAATAATAATCATAAAACAAGTTAAAGCAAATGAGCAAAATAAATCAGTAAAATCTCATTGGACAGGCAGGAAATGATGATAAAGACGACGACAGGATGGTCACGTCACAGAGAGCAGAGACGTCCCAAAAAAAAAAAAACGGCATCAGACCTTTGATAGTGTTGTAAGAGATGCAGATTGTGTTCACCTGCAGCTGAGAGGCTCAGTCTCTTTAACATTTGCTACTGAATAACACAGCCATAAGAGAGAACATAAACATTAAAGTGACAAGCAATGCTTTGGGATGGACATTGATACACGAGGGTTCAGATATTACAACATGTTTTGATTAGATCAGCGAACTCACGATAAGGGCAACACTGACAGACGCCATCACTTTCTTACAGGCACAGGTGGCCAACAGAGATTTTCACAAAGGGCAAATGTAAGGTTCATCAAATTCTGCGGTATCGTTCATTTGCATTTTTTTTCTTCAAAAAATGACCAAAAGAAACAGAAAAACAAAGCATCAGATTTGCAACAATGTCAATAAATTATTTGTTTACAGTTTTATTTCTAGTCATTACACTTTGAGATGAGAGTCAGGGGGGATGGTGAATGACTACAGTCAGCAGAGAGTGCCGGTCACAGTGCTGTTCATCCCAGAGAGAAAGAAGAGAGGAAGGAAAGACAGGGCAAACGCTTTCCTACAAGCTGAGTGCAGTAGAAAAGCTCAACACTTTAATGCTTTCAGAGTCCTGAACCGAGACAGAAAAGCTACAGTCTTTGTTGTCTTCCTCCTCACATTACAGCCCCTCTTTAATCTGTTCCAGTCCAAAAGAGGGGGAAAGTCTCTTATGTGTCCACTTTGCGATACTCGTTTCAATTTCTCCATCCCTCCCTACACCTGACCACGCACCCACATATTCTATGATGCAGGGGTCCGGGCAGGCGCCACCTCGGGAGCAGCAATGTGGAAGACAGAGCCGATGCGCAGGAAGAAGCGCCTGAGGACGGCCCGCAGCTCGGGGATAAGGTCAAACTGCATCATTTCACACAGGTGGGGGTAGTAGCAGGACGCATGGGGTTTGAACTGGAAAAGAGGCAGACAGCGAAAAAAATTAAATGAGCATGCTGTGTGAAATGTCATCCCGTTATTTGCCAAAGGTGTAACCAGTGTATTTGGAAATATTAGGAACATAAATGAGAGAGAAAGGAAGGGCGATTTCTCGGGGATGTGTGGGTGCTGCTGGGAGGCCAAAGGGTTCACAGCAGGGTGTTAAGTTTATGTGTTTGGGGTCATTTCTGTCCTCAGAGGTATGTTTTTGCCATATTTTGCTGCCTTTAAAATGCAATTTCCTTGAATTACGATTTGTTGTTACAACAACCCACATTTGACATCAGGCATTGCACAATAGAACGGTGCTGGTCGGTCGACTTGCTGTTATAATTTTGGTTGATGCAGTGGTTTGTGTGGTATTGGTGTTTTCCACTAAAGCTGGCTGCATGGCGCCGACACTTTCTACTGCTTCAAGCTGTCTGCTGGGTTGTTTTCCATCTCAAAACTGCTACAACTGTGGCCTAAAATGCCCTGAAAAGAAAACCTGAGTCACGGGCTGCCAATGAGTCATCAGCGAATCATGCACTCATACTGAAAGTGTGTGATTCATAGGTGACAGCTCACTACAGTGTTTATAATCACAAACATTCCAGAAATTGAAAAAGACATAGAAGTTACAAGGGTCAAAGGGTATTTTTGCCCGTCTGTAACGTCCGATCCTAGTTCAATTTCCTCACAGTTATGAGGAAAACGTCATGATCCAGAGCTCCATAATGTTTTCAAATAGGGTTTTGAGTACTGAAGCAATGTGTTCTTGCCTTGTCGTCAGCCAGCCGTAGCGTCCTGGTGAGCAGCAGCATCAGCAGGCTGTTCCAAGCCTCTCTGTGGCTCTCTGAGGTCAGACTGATGAAGTAAGCCAGAGCTTCACTGCACACCCTGAGACACACACACAAAGTTTTATTATCATTATCATTATTACCATCATGCATCACTAACGAGACGGCAGTCACGTAATGATAAACACCACATACGTATTGTTGATGTAACACATGAGTCAACTGCTCTGGTGCCGCTGCTTAGTGACAAGCACAACAAGGTAATCTGTAGCAGCCTCCAGCATAGCAATGCACACTGTGTATGTTTCATAAATACATAATGAGATGTGAGCCATGTGTTAAACAGCTCACTCAACACCAGCCCTGCACGTCATACCGGAAAATCACACCCGGACGAGATTCTGTGGTAACGAGGATAAGCAACTGCTATAGAGCTCAATTGTAGTCTAAAAACTATAAAAATGCACATTCACATGTTGCACTGGGTGAAATGTTCCTTCATCTCCATGAACACGCACACTGAAGTGTATTTCGAGGCGATCCCACACACACCCTCCTGCTGCTAGAAATAATACTGCATCAAATCTGTGGCTGAGCAATACAGTTTTGGGTCGTGTCCGAGTAACCAGTCTCATTTTCCAGTGAAACGTCAGCCATCTTATTATGCCTGCATCAAATATTAATGATCATGAACTCACAGCAGCAGGCGTGTCTGGATATCAGGCCATGAGTCCTGCAGCTGAACATCAGAGTACATCCTGAACAAGATCCTCAGGCTGCAGGCTAGACTGCTGGTCTCCTGCTTCAACAAGTTGGGCTTGGACTTCCCTTTAAAGCCTGTGCCAAAAGAGAAAAGACAATCATTAGTTAAAAACAATTACGACAGCAACAATAGGGCTTTACGTGACATAAAGGTAAGACACATAACTGAAACATTCCTAATTTCTTTCTGGCTTTCATCGCATGTCACACCACTCTTAAATGCAAAAGCACAAACTATTAAACCAATCATCAAGGGTGCAGCGGGGGTTTTCGGGTAACAGCTAAGAACTACAATGTCCCCGGTGTGAGTTTAGACAGGGACCTCTGTTGCATGGCATTCTCTAGCCCTTTTTAAATGGCCTGTACAAGGCAAGTCGGTTGCAGCTTTAACCTGCCTGTCCACTCTGTATGAAAGACATAAAGACATAATGTGGGGTCATCATTGTTGCTGACAAGGCAGCAGGCTGAGAAAGGGGTGAGGCGTTTTGATGATTTGTTTGTGTGCGACCCACAACCGGGAGATTTAAAGAGCAGCTGGCAGCAGCAGTTAGCAGCTAACTGAAGAAGAACAGCAACCTAAAAATGTCTGCCCAGGAGGTCCAACAGAGGACGACATCAACAGCCATATAACAGCGACGGTAAATGATTGTTATTGCTATATTATGCCATTGCTTTGTTTAAGAAAGTACTGTCCAGCATGTCTGTTATATGCCACACTAGACTCCGATGCTATTGTGTCTTTTGTGAGAAGGGTTTCCGTCTCTGCCCTTATTCTATGTCATCTCTCCACTGTCAGTTCTCTAACCAGAAAATGCAAAAAAAACAAGAGAAAGGTCCTAACGTGCAAAGTAAACCATTTACAAGTTGTCTGTAAGCTTTTTGGTTTACATATAAAGAACAAGAGCAAACAATAAGGATACAATGTTGTGGGCTGAAATATCAAAAATCCCTTTCTACGTACCTGCCCTCCAGAGCGCTGTCCTCTGTTCGTTGTTGGAGTTGAAGTCCTTGGCGAAAGTGTGCGACTCCAGCAGACAGTCCAGCAGCTTGAAAAGGTGTGCGGAAGTCATGTGTCTGTACATACCCTGATCCAGCCCCGCCTCGCCTCCCTCAGCCTCCGACTCTTCTAGAGCATCTCGCTGACGGGAGGACAGTTCAAGACAAGTTGAACAAAGCACATCTGACAATTCATGAATGAAAGATTTTCCTTGTGTTCCTCGGCCTGATCTGATATTTGATCATTTCCCCATAGTTCAGGTTAATGAGCAACATTTCAGAGACGTTTAAGAGCAATCATCAGCTTTCATTCCCTTTTTCTTATTCTTTTCTTTCACCGTTTCAACTGTGACACATTGTCCTCAAATGGACATCAAAAGGTGATCACTAAATAAGGTTGAGGCCAATGTTGAGATAACAATGAACCCATACAATAGCTGTTGTAACCTACCTGTGCAGCGGCCATGTTCTCAGCATCCTCCTTCTTGCTGGTTGCTGGGTAGAAGACAATGTTGTCTATGGTCTGGATGAGTTCAAGCTGCACCACACATTTAATCAGCAGCCCTGCAAAGAGCTTCTGGTCTGAAACTCCTGTTGCACAGAGAAACCCGACACGTGTGGAGATATTAAGAGCAAAACTGACTTGATAAAGAACAGAAAGTAACAATGCAGATCAGTTTTCCAGCAGCAGTACAGTGACTAATTGGACCTACAACAATTAATCGATTAGATTTCAACTATCAAATTGATCACTAACT
>OMLP01019204.1:0-12769 GCA_900302685.1 Spondyliosoma cantharus
CTGCGCATCTGGAACACGGAGGACGGCCGGTGTATACGAGAGGTCAGAGACCCAGAATCCAGCGAGTTGCTCTGCTGCACCTTCCAGCCCATGAATAACAATCTTACTGTGGTGAGTCCTTTTTGTATTTATTAGTACTGAGCTACAACATTATAAAACATTTAAGACTAGAAAAAAATGTGGGTTTGGGTGTCCCAACTTATCCTTCATATCTTTTGTGTCCTCAACATTAAAATCTATGAGTGAAAATACACCCTTTTTGTTTTAAGCTTTTTTATTATTATGACTTATTTTCCTTCTCACCTGCAAATCTCTATTCTATGTTTTCAAGAAAGAACCGAACGGGACATCAAATACAAATAATTGTGTTTGAATGGTTGAGTTCAATAGTGGCTGTTACACTATTTTTGTCATGGTAAATCAGTGAAAATGGTACAATTTCCTGAGATATTGTGTTCAGCATTTTGGAAACGAGTGAGGTTTTGCTCTGCTCTAGTCCCGGTGTACTTTTAAAACAAACCCCAAATCACTGACGGTGCTTTGCAGCTTGTATTTCCTCTTCCATACATAAAATGGTGTATAATTAATTAACCACATGCGTCTTGTTTTAATCAAAACAAGTGTTTTCACCAAACAATAAAGCAGAGGCCAAACATCCTAGTAATAGCTTTTTATCTGATTCCCAATTACTTCATGCATATTTACACTGTGCAGAGATTGATTAAAATTTTACAACTGAATGCCATCTCTTGTTACCGAAACAAAAGCAGTAAATGTCCTCGATAATTTTGTTTTAACCCAGTTTTTCTACGGCAAACGCGCTAATTGATGAGTGCAGAACCAAAACAGAGTTGTGCACAGCAGTTTCCATTTACGGCTTATTAAATGGAAGATGGGGGAGGGACATTTATTTTTAAAGGAAAGTCAGAAACCAACAAAAGTAAATCAAATTAGAGGTGAGGAAGAAATGTGTATCTCTGGTTTGTACGGGTTTAACTGGTCGATCTACCGGAGCAGACCTGTGTTAGTCTCTTCTGCCTGAACACTAGATGACAGTAAATGCTTTCTGTTGGATTACACAGTTTCTAGTATCAGATCTCAAAGAAATATCTCATATTTTACAGAGCTTAACCTCAATGCTTTTTACTAGTCTAAATGCACCAGCAATTACTACAGCCGGTCAGTTTGTCAGTGCTCCTCTGTGGAAAAAATGAAGGTCCTCATTCCCAGGTTTATGGTGCAGGTGGGAAACAGCAAGCACCACCTGCAGGTGGTGAACATCTCCACTGGGAAGAAGGTGAAGGGGGGCTCCAGTAAGCTGACAGGCCGCGTGCTGTCGCTCTCCTTTGATGCTCCGGGGAGGATCCTTTGGGCCGGTGACGACAGAGGGAGCATCTTCTCTTTCCTCTTTGACATGGCCACAGGTACACTCACAACATTTCCATTTTGGCAGAGTGCAAAGTATGACTGAATCACAAACGATTGTCAGTTTTTGTAACATGCATTAAATGGAGTCTCTGGTTGAGAGGGTTGATGCCGGTCTCTGCCGTTTCTGCCAACCCCCAACCCCCCCCAACAGGGAAGCTGACCAAAGCCAAGCGTCTGGTGGTGAGTGAAGGCAGCTCCATCTGCAGCATATCTGCTCGGTCCTGGATTAGCCGAGAGGCCAGAGACCCCTCCCTGCTGATCAACGCCTGTGTCAATAAGCTGCTGCTGTACAGGTCAGTCTGTAAGGGCAAATCCCTGTTTATTAACAGGCAGTTTTCTCCGATGTGCTGAGACATAAGTCATAACCATCTTCACTGGTGTAGCATGTATGTGAAGATGTATTTACATGTTTGTGTTGGCAGGGTGGTGGACAATGATGGCACACTGCAGCTGAAGAGAAGCTTCCCTATCCAGCATGGTTCTCAGCTCGTTCATAGCATCTTCTGCCCCCTCATGTCCTTCAGACAGGGGGCCTGTGTGGGTAAGAAGTCTCTCAGCGCTGCTGTTTTGACATTTGAGGAGAAAATTAGACCAGTCATTATATGCTGCAGTCAGTGTGGAGAAAAGAAGCGCAGAAAAGCTTATTGCTGCTTCTGTATTAAAAGAAAAACAGCAATAGCAGCATTACAGCAATAAACACACAGACCTTGTTAGCTTGTATGTATTCTTTTGGGGATTTGATTGGTTTAGGTAAACATTCATCTACCAAAGGGTAATATAATTGTATAAAAGCTGTAACTGAGTATATAATCAGTTAAACAGCAAGTTGTTTACATGAGAGCAGTAATATGTGACACCACTTAACCTCAGAGCTTCACCTCACTCGACTCTCCTCACCTTCGTTATTTCCTAACAACTGTTAATTTTATTCAAGCCCTGTCAGTGTTTAAATTATCAGGTTTGTGTTTCCAGTTAACAGAAGTATCACACTTGTAAAAATACCCTTTAAAGTCTTCAGTTGAGGATGTGTTGTCATTTCATTGTTACAAAAGAAGCTGATATTTTGCAACAAGGTCGGTTAAGGACATGAACTGACAAACTGAAGGAGAAGGTTTTGTGGCTGAACTATCTTTATCTTCAGAGTGTTGAGCAGCATCGCAAAATGTTTTTCTTGGTTTTTTTTGTCCACTGCTGGACTTTTAAACGCCGTATTGTGCATACAAGTGTTTTTATTGTCGTGAATTTTAGTATAAAACATTTAAAAAAAAAAAAAAGAATTGATCAACAAATTGTGAAGAAACAACATTGTTGACATTATGGCCCTGCCCTTGCTTTCTCGTAATACCTCTTGCACCACTAGAGGTGATGGTCTGATAGCCCCTGAAGTGTCAGCCGGAAGATCAAAACTCAAAATCTCAAGAAAAAAAAATCTATTTTTACTCCTCTCCTCCTTACTAAACAGAAAAAAAACAACTGTACACAGTTCCATCTCAACATAGATGAAAACAGTCTTGGTTTGTCTTTCACTTCTGGTTTGGTTAAAAGACTAAGCTGTGAAAATGCTGCAGCTCTACACGCCATTTTCATCTGCTGCTGATGCCTGACTCTCTCTCTCTCTCTCTCATTTATTCTGCTTTATGTCCTCCTGTTCCCACCAGGGGTGTCTTTTGTCCCAGAGTCATAATCCTGGTCAGAGCTCCTGCAAAGCACTTCATTAATTTATTCCCTGCCTTAAAACGGGCATCTGTTGGTCACATAGTCTGTGTCCAGTCCTAGTCTGGTGCTCGCTGGAAGGACTGTTGACTGAGCCTGTAGCCTGTGATGACTCCCCTCATCATCCCATGTTGCAGTGTGAGCAGACTCCAGTCAGCTGCTAGGGCCACTTAGCTCAACAGCTAACTGAGCTACTTGCTAACTGCAGGTAGTTGCTACATTCATAGATGGCTACAGTAAAGAGTTATGCTGCCCCATTTAGTTTTAAAACGACCTTCGGATTCTGTCCATCTTTTAAAAATGACACCTTTTCATATAAATTTTTGAGATAGTTCAGCGGCAGTGTAAACAACTGAGACACTCCCTTTTTAATCCGAACGCTTTTAATAAGCCATCCATCACTTATTTATCTCGTTTTACTTGTTATTTCTCTTCACCATTTATCTTCCTGACATTCTATTTCCCCCCCCGACACAGTGACTGGCAGTGAGGACGCCTGTGTCTACTTCTTCGACGTCGAACGCAACACCAAGGCGATAGTGAACAAGCTGCAGGGCCACGGGGGACCAGTGCTGGATGTCAGCTTCAACTGTGACGAGAGTTTACTGGCGTCTGCCGATTCCACCGGCATGGTCATCATATGGAGGCGGGAGCAAAAGTGACTGATCCACCAATAATAAAAAAAAAAAGAAGAAGAAATGCTTCCATCCGCTGCCGCTCCGTAACCGTCCAATAACCAGTCTGTAGATTTTCTCTGGAATGTAACAGGCTGCATTAAACGTTTAATTTAATGATACTCAAGTGCAATCAGATAGAACACCATGTTGTGTAGGTGGTAGGGATGTCTTAGAAATTCAAGGGGTGGGGGGGTGGATTGGTTGTGTGTGTGTATGTATGTGTGTGTGCGTGTGTGTGGTGTGTGTGTGTGTCAGTACTCCTACAGCTGCAGCTGAGAAATTGCTTTTCGACAAAGAAAGAAAGAACGAAAGAAAGCACTACTCCCATGCATGTGTCATGGCTTACCTCTGACTTGTGTGGATACGACGGAATTTATGTTAAGAGGATACAACGTAATCTTCCAGAAAAAAAGAAAATAAAAAAAAAGACAGATCCAACACTTTGCATCACACTGACAGTCCCTCTGGCATAGATCTAGTTCACTATTTATGTAACTGTTATTCAAGCAGTGTAATCAAGTGTAGTAAACCCGCCTTATTTGCTGTCAGTTCTGCAATTGCCTGTTTGCATTTGAGACCCATGTGCATGACATCGAACTCGGCATCAGTCGGTAGGCATATCAAATCGATCATCACGAGAGACAGGTGTGTTTTTAATGTGTTTGTACTTCTGTGTGTGAGTGTATATATTCAGTTCATGCTGGTTTGCGGATTCACATAATTTATTAAACGCTCGTACAGAATAAACTACTGTAACTGTCGGGAGTCTTTGTTTCTTTTTTCACAAATTATATTTAGGAAAGAGAAAATGGAGTAGAACTTAATGTAGTGTGGTGGTAAAACCTACTGTGTAGGAGTGTGTTAGTCATTGTGTGGGTCCTCAAAATCTACACAGGATTCCCCCTACATCAGTGACAAAAATATGTGTAAAAATGTACCGTTGCATTTGGAGCTGGCTTGTGTTTCCGTATTGTGTGTAAGATAAGGTTTTGGTTTGGGATTTTGACGGTTGTAATGTTGTCTAAGAGCTTATATGTTGTATTTTCAATTGATGTTCAATAATATTTGACCTTATTAGTGTTCTAGCTGAGATACAATAGTCAATTTGCAGAGGCTGTTTGGGCCACCAATCATGATCATCACACAGAAAATGATGCCGTAAGCATAAGCACTGATTGAAGCATCGTGGTTTTATGGATTGCAACACTGGTCAGTTGGTCGGCCGTCCACCCTAACCCACAGATCATTGTAACAATATTGAAAATGATGATTTGAGCAATAGCAGCTTCTTTATGGATGGAAACATTGGTCGGTTAGTCTGTCGCTCAATCAAGACCCAGTTGTTTATGACTAACTGCTAAGATTGTGAACACGTCAGCTTGCCGGCATTAGCATTTAGACAGGATTTAGATTGTTTTGTTACCGTCCGAGCACTTACATTGTTTATTATTTTAGTCTCAGAGATGCAAACATTTCATAATATTCAAAGTTTTAATGCTAAACTAAGATTGTGAACATGGTAACGTTATTCCAGCCACTTAACATTGTCACCATGAACACGTTAGCTCACTTACATTTAGCATTTTAGCCGAGATTTTGATTGTTTTGGAAGAGTCTATCTTGTATTTTTATGGTCTTAAAGGCTTTAATTGCCCTCACTGTTTGATCACAAATCATGGTGATCATATTGAAAATTGGTCAGTTGGTTTTTCAGTCCATCATTAACCAATACTTGAGTTTTTGACCACCTGCAAGATTAATGCCATTCATATGAACCTCAGCTGTACTTTGTGTGTATCGCTAATCAGCAAATATAAGAACGCTAACAGCCTTTACGAAGATTATGAACATGGTAAACATTATATCAGCATGTTAACAATGATACCGTGAACGTTACATTAACATTCAGCCAAGATTTTCATTGCTTTAATAATGTCACAGAGCTTATACTGTATATTTAATGGTCTTAAAGGCTTGAACGCTCGATAATATTTGACCTTTTCAGGCAGTTCTGGCTGAGATAAAATAGTCAAATGCCCTGCCTGGTAATCACAGATGTTTTAGCCATGCTAGCAGTGTGGCTTTATGGATGGTAACACTGATCAGCTGACCTGTTGGTCCGCCGGTCCAGTACAACTAATGACGCTTGCTTCAGCTTTAACTTTGTGTGGAGTGTCAATTTACCAATATAAGCATGCTAACATCCAAAACTAGGACTGTAAACATTATACCATTATGTTACTGTGAACACGTTTCTTGCTGTGTAGCCAAGTCTTTTGGCCAATCTAACATCATCAATAATTCAGTTTTCAGTTAGGCCTAATTAGATCTCTTTATATTGTCGATATCACCAAAGTACAGTTAGTTGCTCGTACCATTAATATCCACAAACGATCAGGTTCATCACAGGTTCCCAACCTTTTGTTGGCTTGTGATCCTTTAAAAACCGACAGACTTCCTCGAAGTCTTAGTGTGGATATGAATTAAAGCGAGGAGTGAATTTCATTTTCTCTCAGTGTTTTTTTGTTTCATTTGAAGGTTTGAAGGTAGACGAGGTGAAAACATCTAGTGTTTGATGAAAGGACAGCATAATTCAAGCAATATATGCCGACATGGTTTTGTTCAGCTGCGACCCCTCAAACAGCCTATTTTTTTGACGCTCCTCGTCGGGTCCTGACTCCCAGCTTGAGACCAATTAGGTAGATCACAACCGCACAAATCTTTTTATGTTCGAGGCGGCTAACATTAGCGTTGTATTGTCACGCTAATGTATCGCGGCAATGCGTCGTATGACTCTCACATTGCTGTCACAGTGTCACAGAAAGACAGTCATAAATAACTAAAAACTGCAGAAACAGGTTGGAAAAAAAAGGACACCGTGTGCATAGGAAACCTATGCTCGAACGTTTCAAGCACATTATGTATGATTTATGCACAAACGTAGCACCCTCAGACTTGATTGTTTTCCCCTCAAGGTTGGTAAGGGTATTGTGACGTACAAAATGTGGCTGTGTGGGAGTGAAAGCAAAGTGAATGGTTTCTGTCTAGAAAGGTCAGGACGAGGCTTTGTTTCGAAAAACAGCCAGGATAGAAATTACAAGGAAATGATATTTTCTACTAAACTTTCCCCCCCTGTTGTGAACCTGAGCGCTCTGATCGGACAATGCAACAAGGCCTCGGCAAAAAAAAAACTGCATCTTCAGAAGGTACAGTGGGCGAGGATAAGTTTTCATAAATGAGTAAGACAGCCTTTGTCGCGGCGTATCTCGGAGAGAAGTGGGAAGACGACTAAAAATAAGCGCTGTAGAGGAATCTTCAACATCAGTCCTGGTTGAGACAGAGAGGCACAGTCGGATGCAACCTGTTAATCCTCGACTATTTGGGGGGGGTGTTCAGATGGCTGATGCTCACTATGGAAACATCTTTTTCCATCAGCCACAGCCTGTGCTGAGTGCAGAAATAAAGACAATAGAAATTATCTCTCATTCAAATTCAAAATGTAGGGGAATTGTTCACCGAGAGAATACGCACGATCGTGCGATGGCTGCATTTCAGTCGGGGCCCTAATTGAGATTGAAAACTATTATTTTTCTTCTCGTCCTTTCCATTTTATTTAAAAGCAGAATCATGTAGCGTGGTTGGGTGCATTGGGTTCAGATTCAGTACAATGTTGCTCAAGTATTTTATTTATTTAATTTATGTTCCCGACGATGCAGATGAGTTAACAACATTTTAAATCATTCTATCATCAGCGGCAGTGTTTTTAACTCGGTAAAATTAACTTTTTGTTCATCTAAATATGGTACCACAAGCATTCTGCACGTGAGTTTTAAATAAAGAACATTTGTTTTTCTCAATTTCTTGCCTTTGTTACCTTAAAAGCACCTTTGGGTTTACACAAAACATCACAGCTCAGCATTTACATTGTTTTACAGTCACTATTCCTGGATTTTATGTTGTGTTAGATGTTCTGTCCTTTAAAATGTCATATGATGTGGTAAATTTAAAAAAAAAAAATCACATTCAAAGGTCCTGCTTTGGAGCATCATCGTCAAATACTAGTTTTAAAGTCTAAATGTTAGTGAACATCGTCTTTGGAGGTGACAGCTGTGCAAGTTCCTCCCTCTTGCTCTTACTCATTCCTCTGTTTGTGTAACACATTTCAAGGACCTTGCAATATTTCTGTTTATGCTTCTCTGTTAAAAGCAAGGCTAGGTGACTACTGAAGGTTAGATAACACATTGTTCCTCTTGCAAATGAAGTTGAACTCGTGAGAAATAAAATGCAGCCACGCTGGATTCAGCTCAGATGAGGGTGTTGCAGCCACGTCCTCACTTGGTTAAAATTTAGTTAATGCCAGAAAACTTTATATAACCTTATATGACACTGCTTAGTCTTTTTTTTTTTTTTCTTCTTCTTTTTATTAATGCTGCTGGTTTAGTATTAACCATTATCCAGTCGTTTTCACCTGTCAGCCCAGTCACTGAAGTAAAAGGTCAGGATATGTTGGCAGTTAACCATTAATATGTTCAAATACGTTTATGACATAGGCTAAGTACCATGGTGACATTTCTAGAAAAATTGTCATATCAGCTACACATGACATGTTTGCGACCTGGTCTGCATGTTGGGAGGTCGTAGAGTTATAAAGGCAAGAAGCCTGGAAAGCCAGTGACCACAGTCTGAGACTGTGTTTCAACATTTGTACTGTGAGCTTGACACCACAGCTCTCGTCATGTTTGTGGCGACCTAAACAGGGATTTTTAAGCCAAAACATGATCTTTTCCTGACCTTAACCACGTGGTGTGTTATGCCTTAACCCAACAACAGTGTTGTTACAAGAGAACACCGAAACTGATCCTTGAGAAATGTAAAGTTTCAACACGTCCTTTGCAGAAACATGCCAACAATCATCATGGTGATCTGGTCTGAGCTCAAGCTGGCAAACACAGTCTCACTACTGCAAGAAGGTTTAAGTGTATTAGACCACTAATTTAAGAAACTCACATTTGAGATTTAGCCACATTTTTTTGTTCTCACAGTTATTCACTTCAAGCCTTGCAGGAAAATCCCACATCAGAAAGTCCCGTCTCCACAGAGTTTTAAAGCACTTGAGCAAGAAGAAATCAAACATTCTTTTGACTCTGCAGCCATTGTTGGTCAGTGTTCAGTGGGGAGCAAAGTGTCGAGGCCATTTCGTCATTTCATGCAGTGAAGTGTACAAAACCGAGCTGATCATAAGTGAACCCTAAAAACAGCATCTAGAGTGGCCCATTTCCTGTCATGTGCTCCCCACATGGGATCCGGTCGGGTCAACATATAAAGGCGGTCATGACTCAGGATTGCATCAAAAGTAGAGTCTTTATTGTTGAGTGGACAAAAGAACCATCTCAGTTAAACTGTACAGTTAGAGAATATAATCTCGCGAAGGAATGCCAGACGTAAAAATTATGGACCTCGGTTCACGTTTTCACTTCGTCTTTCAACATCTGTACAAGTTGTAATCCACAGTCTTGAATCTATGAAATGCAGTGGGATGCATGCTAATACAGTATGCTGTGCAAGTGTCCACGTTTAGAAAAATTGACTGCACGAGTATATCTATGCCTGCACGCACTGTAGGTCTGACATTTGTATTACGTGAATCTTGAATTTGGAGAGACGACTTAACGTAGTCTAAGTACGGCTGCCGTACTCCAAAACATCTCCGGAGCCTGAACACGTTTAGGTTTTTTTTGAGCTTACTTGTGATCCAGGGCACTCCAGATTGTGACCTTTATGTTGAGGGGGGGGTAAAATATAAGAGGGCCTCGTAACATTCAAGTTTCCTTTTTCGCATCAAGTGCCCCACTTCATTCCTTCTTTGTCTTGTGTTAATTCTGGAGAGAGCATAACAGTACTTCAAAAACATTCCCAAAGATCATCATTTAGCAAATAAATATTCTTCTTTTTTTCTTTTTTTTTTTTTTAAACGACGCAATTTACATCATCATTCAAGTCATTAAAATCCTATGGCCGCGGATGCAATGTACAAGTGTTGTTTTCTAATTATTCGGTTCCCCCCTTTTTTCTCATTATCCGTCTATAGTTCACGTTTGCTTGTACGTCAAATAACCAGACTACATTTTCAGTTTTACGGAAATCCATTTAAAGGATAAGTTTCCACATGATGATTGTTTCTTAATTCTGCATGATTTTTGAGACACCGAGATGAGGCTGCTTTCATACCGACTCAATGTTACTGGAACCTATTCTATCGTCGTTTTTTTTTTTTTTTTCTCCCCCTCTCATCTTCCTCCTCTCCTCTCCGCTCGCTCTACCTCTTCCTCTCACGCACACATACACACAACTGCTATATAAAAACACACAAGCAGGA
Source organism: Spondyliosoma cantharus (assembly GCA_900302685.1). Taxonomy (NCBI): domain Eukaryota; kingdom Metazoa; phylum Chordata; class Actinopteri; order Spariformes; family Sparidae; genus Spondyliosoma; species Spondyliosoma cantharus. The sequence goes on from OMLP01019204.1 coordinate 10,195, forward strand.
ATATACATTCCTGTACAGTCTATACAATATGAAATCAAGTCATATTTCAAAATAGTGTCATCTGCTTAACATGTATAGTTTACAAATAAAGGAAAACAGGCAATTTTTTTTTTTTTTTTTATGATACAAAGAAACCTGACACGCCCTAAATCAAGTCCAAAAAAATCAAGCATGTTAGGGGCTTCTTGGGTTCACAACAGCTATTTAAATGTATCCAAGGTTATCGGGTCCATTCGATATTCTGCAAGTCTCCTTTGAATTACATGAAAAGGCGTCCGGGGGTGGTCTATAAATCCATTCAGACCCCTTTGAGTTCCTTGATGTGTTTCAGAGTTAGTAACGCTCTGATCAACACTTTTCTATTCACAGTCCGCAGCACATTTTCTTCAAGGATTTAAACCCTCCGTGTGTCAGTTTTGTGCCTCATGTGACACAGAAACTAATTCTCAGTTGAAAGCTCTGGGGCGTGTCCCACTGAAATAAGGCAACATTATTTTTAAAATGGCATCTGTCACACTTTAGTCGGAGTGGTGATTTTTTTTTTTTTTTTTTTTTGTGATCTTTCCTACTTAGTAATCATACAGTACATCATCAGAAATACAAACCACTTAAGGGTTAGCCGAGGCTTTTTTTTTCCGTCGCCTGGCTCAAACCTGTGCACCTGACACATTTACTCAAATATCAACATTCTTAATGAAATGGCACTGTGCCTGCATTTGTTGGCAAAAAATTGGATTTTGTTGTGCAAAAACAACAAAACAGACACTTGATCAAGGTGCATTACGTCACGTCTAGTCTCCAGACTTCCCCCTTTAAACACCTGAAACATTCGCTTCAATAAGGTCATATCTTATCACATAATGCAGTAGGCCTCATCCTGGGGCAGGTGTTGTTTAGTCCTCCAGTAGGTGGGCAGGTGAGCTCGCAGCACTTTCCTCAGGTCCTCGTTGAGCAGGAGACAGAAGATGGGGTTGACTCCGGCTTGGGCGAAGCTCATCCACACCGTGATGGAAAGGTACCGGTGAGGGATGGTGCAGGACTTGACGAACACCCTCCAGAAGCACGCCACGATGTAGGGAGCCCAGAGCACCAGGAAGAGCAAGGTGATGGTGTAGAACATCCTGCCCAGCCTCCTCTCTGACCTCACCTCTTCCATCCCGAGCAGCCGCCGGTGTTGATTGTGTAAATTTTGCCTGATGCCCAACAGAGTGGGTGGCATGGGGCCACGACCGAACCCTGCAATCCAGTTAGCTGCGGCTTGACCCGTGGCCCCAGGACCGTGGAAGGTCCAGTTCTGGCTGATGGCTGGCACTAGCTGGACCGGTTTCATCTTGCGATGCCGGTACTCGAAGAGCAGCAGCTTGGCGTAGAAACCGTGGGTGGCCAGGACCACCACAGCCAGCATGAGCATGAAGCCCAGGGTGTCGTTGGTCTTCAGGTAGCGGTGTTCAAAAATGCACTGATCCTCGTCACGGATGAACTTGTATGTCCCCACGTCGAACACGGGCGGGAACGCCATTGCAACGGCCAGAGTCCACACCATGCAAATGATGGCGGCGCAGGTCCAGATGGTCATGCGCTTGGCGTAGAATCGGTGGTGGGCGATGGCAAGGTAGCGGGTGACGGCGACACAGAACAGCATGAAGGCAGCGTGAAAACAAAACAGCACGGCCATGAAAGCCACAACTTTACAACTCAAGGCACTGTAAGTCCAGGCCGAGCTGTTGTGGACGGAGACCAGCACAAAGGGGAAGCACGCAGCGGAGCGCACTGCATCGGCCAGGCACAGGTCCAGGAGAAAGAAGTAGGGAGCCTTGTGGAGTGTCCTGTCTCGTAGGACCAGCATGGAGACCAAGAGGTTGCCTACGAGGCTGACACAGATGATCAAACCCAAGAAGACCAGCTTAAAGTAGGCAGACACATCTGTGGCAGAGATCCCTCCTCTGTTGCTGCTGCTGTCGCTGCTGCTGCTGCTGCCGCCGCCGCCTTTTGACAGTCCATTCTCCATCACAGCCAGCAAACTGCCGGGGCCATCGATGGCAAAGCTCTGGTTAGCCATTCTATCCCCTCCCGCAAGAGCCTGCCCGGTTCGGGCCCTCTTAAAAAACACAACCGATCCCCCTACTGCCGTCGTCTCCCGCGGCTCTCTGGTCTCTACAAGGAGAGGCCGTAAGGATCTTTTCTACACGACAGACTCATCTTTCCTCTTTGTCCACAACCTCACCACCTGTGAACAGAGACACACATTTTGAGGAATGGAAAAAAACAAGATGTCTGACGTGCTTGTTAGGCCTAGAGAGAGTCCAGCAGAACGGAAAGAGGAAAAAAAACAAAAACAAAAAAAAAAAAAAACCCTTACATTTAACAGCATTGGTATATAAGTGCTGTGTCGGGCTACACGGTGGAAATATCTGCCTTCCTGTTTCTCTATGGCTTCGGATCAGATCAGCAGCTCTACAGCATGCCAGCTCCTTGGCTCTCTCAGTAATTACCTTGCCCGTTGCTAAGATACAACAGCTCACATACTTTGTGCAAGTGTGGGTGTTTGAGTGAATGCATGGGGGTGTACAGGGGG
>OMLP01019205.1:4273-15664 GCA_900302685.1 Spondyliosoma cantharus
ACAGATTAAGCAGGATGATGGCAGTGAAAGATTGTGAGGCTGAACAATAAAATTAATATTTTTTTAGATAATAAACATGGAGTGATGGACAACACTGGAGTGTTAGTTGTTTCAGTGAGACAGTTCTTCAGCCTCAAGACTGAACTTTGTGCAGTATTTCATGAAATGTTTTTTGTTTGGCCAGTAAAAACGATGTTTGGTCTCAAAAACTACTGACTTAAAGTCAAGTCTTCTCCTCTACTTTGTGCCCAGGGGAGAAGATCGATCTTTCCTCTGTTTTTATATCTCTGGCTGAGCTTGTGTCGTGCAGTGCTGCTGGTTTCTGTCAGCACTCAGACATAAGGGTCTGTTCTTTCCCTCGCTTGCTCTTCCAAAGTCTTGCCTGCGCCCTTTGTGCTTCACTTTGACGTCAGTCACCACCTATTACCGTTAGGAATACAAATAGGTCACCAGGCAAACACATTAACATCACCTTTCAAGCAATATTTGTGAGAAAGTACACGGATACAAACAGCTGCTGGTCAGTTTGAACAGTTTATTTTAATCAAACAAACCATGTGAAGGAACTGTTGATTGTGTGTCAGAGAAATAGGGAGAATAAAACCACTCCTTCAAAAGCACATTTCATTACAGTCATGTCTGTATTCTTCTGTACTGTTTTAAACTTGAAGGTGAATGAAGAAGTGTGAGACATTAATGCAAAAAACATAATAAAAGCAAATGTTGTAACTTCAAAATTAATGAAAAAGTAATCAATTTAATTTACATACTAGGCTCCTAGTTTGTGGAGTTTCTTTCCTGGCAGTGAACCACCATGATCTGTTTGCCAAGCAACAAATTACTGTGTAGTTTTTATTAATAACATAGTGATCTATTTATTTGTTCTCTGAGATGTGGTTCATTACTTTCTCTCCTAGAGGGAAAAACAACACTTTTTAATCACACAATAACTATGTTTACAGAAATGTATGAGCACCACAATTGTACTGTAATCAAAACTATGAGTGTGTAAGAAGCTAATTTTTCATAATATCAGTGTTCGTACCAGAAGGCATTCCCCTCTCTACAAGTGTCTGATGATTAATGAAGAGCTGCCTGGCAACATCACACATATTCCAGCTTGTTTATTGTTTATGTCAAAGCTTGTCAATTAAACATTGCGGTAGCTCATTTCAAGAAAACCCCATAGGTCTTAATATACTGTTGCTGTGGACGGGTGTGTGTTGTTCAATGTCTGAGGTGAGGTCTTGGATTGAGCCTATGAAAAATGTGTCTATGTGGGGTGACGGTGTCCATTCACATCTACTCATCTGAGGATAATGTTTTATGTATAGAGTCTGATGAAGCTCTTAGTTGTCATTAGTTTACTACAGCAGTTTACGATATGTGTGTGTTTTTAGAGGCAATCTACTTGCATACTTGGTTATATAAAGTCCTCAAGACAAGCTAGCTGTAATTATTCTCCATGGCCTTTTTAAATTATTATTTTCCTGCACAAAGACAGTTTTCATCACGATAATGAGAACATTATTTCACAAGTATTATGGTTTCTTTTTTTAGAGTTTGTGCACTTTTATCCAAGCATTCCTAATTAATTGTATCCTGTTGGTGTTTCCCCCTCAGACGAGCTCTCTGCAGTACCTCGATGCACGCAACACTCCCTTGCTGGACCACTCGGCTCCCTTTGTAGCTCGAGCGCTAAGGATCAGTGGCAGCCTGGCAGTCCTCCACCTGGAGAACGCTGGCTTGTCTGGCAGGCCGCTCATGTTACTGGGTAAGATGGGTGCCAAAGGGGGTGATGGGAGAGGATGTATAAGAGGAAGAGGAGGAGTTTCTCTTTCCAGCCCTGCCTACATTATCAAAGAATCTAAATTCTTGATTTTAGTTGTCTATTCCTGACCCTCAACCCTCCTTCTTCTTCCTTTATCTATTAAAGCCACGGCTCTGAAGATGAATATGAACCTGCGGGAGTTGTACCTGGCAGACAACAAACTCAATGGCCTCCAGGACTCAGCCCAACTTGGGAACTTGCTAAAGTTCAACTACAACATTCAGATCCTGGACCTGCGCAACAACCACATCCTCGACTCTGGTGCAGTAGCATAATTGCTATATAGTCTTGTTTTCTCAAGATGGAGAGATTTGTTTTTATATAAAACCTCAACACAATTACGCAATTTCAGATAACATGCAGACTCGTTTGATCCTTGTGAGGAAGTTACATCAGACACAAACAAATGTCACATTATCATGATTTTAATAATTTTTTCAGTGAAAATTAAAAAAAACTTTCAGTTACCGTGAATCATATCGTAATCGCAATATCTGTTAAAAATAATAGGAAATGCTTTTATTGACCATATTGTGCACCCCAATTACATGGATGAAATTCTCAGGTCAGAATTTGGACATATTTAATGTTTCATCCTAATGTTTTTGAAAAGATACTAAACAGCTGGAGCCATTATTTGGCAAAAGGAATCGTAGACCTGCAGAGATCCACCCGTTTTTTTCAGACATGAAAACTATCAACTATGAAATTCTCAATGTTGAGTGGAGGCAGCCCAGAATCTAAACTAGCAACAGTCATTTCATATGTCTTCACTTTGTAAAATGAAGTTGGACTACAACAGCTTTATTGCCTTTTTGAACACGGAGACCTTCCAGATGCAAATAACACAAGATGTGATGTTGTCATTGGAACCTGAAGTAAAGCTTTTAGTAGTTGGGATTAGATAGTATATGTATTGTTTTTACTCATGCACACTTAGAAAATGTTTTCTGTAAAAGAAAGGGAAGAAAAAATGCTAGACAATGCAAACAGACCTTGTGAAATAAACATTTTATTAATGTTTATTTAAGTCAAATACAGATGTACTAACTCTGCCTGTTTTTGTTTGTGGTCACAGGTCTGGCCTACGTGTGTGAAGGACTAAAAGAGCAGAGGAAAGGCCTTGTCACGTTGGTGCTATGGAACAACCAGCTCACACACAATGGCATGGGCTACCTCGCTGCTGCACTGGTACACACACACACACACACACACACACACACACACACACACACACAAACACTCACTTAGATAAAGTAAAGCCAGTCTACACACTTATCAGATGTGTGTATAACAGCTCAGGCAGGGATAATTCAATTTTCTCCTCATTACTCTGTCAGAGAAGTTATCAAAATAGAGCCCTGCTGTTTGTTTTACCTTTTTTCTCATCAAGTTTAACCTCAGCTCTCTCCCTTACACCTAGTATATGTTTAGGATTTGTGAAAAGTCTTCAAAGATTTTTAAGGAGCTTTGCAGAACTGTGTTGTGCTGGAAGCCAGTCTTTAGTTCATGTAAGCAAACTTTATTTCTAAACTAATATTAGCTACTGTCGTCTCTTTTAGTGGAGCAGAGAGAGGCACTGAGACACTCGAGAACGTGTTTTAAGTGACATCCTTTGGATTGTTGCAGAAAATCCAATCCAGGTTCTTCACAAAGAAATGTACAATCCAGCAGCATTAAATTAGAAAATCGATCACAGGCTTGTATAGGCACCAGAAAGGAGACAGGGAGGAATTTTTTTGTGTCACATTACAGTTCACTCACATCTGGCCAGTAAAAAGTGAATAATACATCTTAATTGCTACAAATGGTTTTGTAGATCACCTTTTCTAACTAATCGAAAAAAGTGCCAGACTTATAACAAATCTGGTGTTTAATCAATATATTCACTCTTTGTAACCCAAAATCTTTTAAACATTTAAACGAAACAATCCCATATGTGGGCATCGGGGAATTCTGTTAACTGCAGATTTTGCTTTTTGCTGTTGACTTGTCTCCGAGTTACATGTTGAGGATTATTTTTCCTCAAGACAAGAAGTGAATACAAAAGTCACACAGGCAGCATACTGACCTCCTTAGAGATCTTGTTTAAACAAATTAGATTAAGAAAGTTTGTGTTAACTGTGTCATAGTTAGATCAATGACTCATATTTGCATTTCATTAGAGAACCTGTGACCTGATTTCCTTGTGTAAACTGGAGAGTGACAGGTGTTTAGGTGGAGGATTAACATACAGTGTAGATGAGTGTTATGACGTCTGATACGAGCGGACTATTTCACATAAGCTCATCGTTAATACACCTGACATTTTGTGCAGTCGTATCAGTAGACAGATGTGAGCTCAGGCACTGATCTTTGTGCCGCTCCAGTTCTCTCAGTCCTTCTTGGGTCGATTTCACAGCAGTCTGCTGCAGATAATCCATTACTAAAGTCACTGGTCTCATGTCTGTGGTTGAGTGATAGCATCATTATCTTCACACACATTGTTTACTAGTTCTACAGGAAAATGCTTTGTCATTACAGCCTCAGCATTGTCAAAGTGTGATAAACTTGTATTCCTGCTGTTTTTAATGTTCAAAAGTTGTTTTTGTTGATAGTTTTCTTATATTAATACCCCCATGGAAAAGCATGACTATAATTTAGCATCTAGTGCATGTTTCCCACTCACATTATTCCCAAATTATCACTTTGTGGGAAGAGATTCATTTTGCTGACTCATTGTAATGACTACAAACTCTTTATTGTGCAGTATAAGCAGTTAAATGTTTGACAAGCTGATAACCCAGAATTTAGCTGCATATTTCAGTTTAATCATATTATTTTTCGCAGTTGCTATTAATCAAGCTAATATTTCTATCAAGAAAATGTTGTGATTTTTTATCAAATATTTTACAGCCAATCAAATTAAATTTATATAGAGCAAACCTGTTCAAGTACTGTTTTAGAGGGTCCGGATTTTAAAAAAAGTAAAGGAGGACACTGGACTAAAAGATTACTTTCCCTATGTCTGACCGGTAAAGCTCAAAATGTAAATGGTCTAAAACATTTACTTTTTATTTCCTTCTCTGCTTTGTTTATTAGTTTTCACATTTGGCACAAGAGATGCACTTTTTTAATCTTTGAAATAGGTTCTAAGTTCAGAGTTGAGCTCTGAGACTGAGGCCTTTGACTTCTCACATGTTGTTTGTTTATGGGATGGCATTCCTCTTATTTGTAGAGACATATGATGGTTTCCTTGTAAATTATAAAATGCAGTAGTTTTGAGCTTTTCCAAGAAATCTGCCCGATGGTTTTTAAGGAGGTTTGTGAAATGTTACAGACCACACAGAAATGGCCTTTGACTCATGATGATAGATATAATCTCATGACTGCTGCTGCTGCTGCCTCATAACCCTGCAAATAGCTTCAGTGTTCCTTAATGCTACAAGGCAATGAGATGGTAGTAATGGGCATTTATCATTAACCAGTGTGAAGAGAAAAGGTCTGTTAATTAAATAATATTAATAAAACCAATAGTATAAAATATGTGTTTTATGTCTTAATCCATCAGCAGCACAGCTCCGACACTCACTGGGAGGTTTAGACCAGTAGTCAATTTAAAAGCAAGAAGGATAATTTTTGAAGGAGTCTCATTGATCAGCTCATTCAGTAGGAAAATGCAGCCTGTAAGGAAATACAGGCGATTGTTTCCAGAGGCACTCTGACTGAGTAATGTCAAAATTCTCTCCAGTTAAGAAAAATAAAAAATAAAAATGCATAGTAGAAATGTAAAAGCAATTGTGTAAACACATACTGTCAGAAGCATAAAGAAATACTCTTCTGGAAATGGTTTATATCATAATAAACATATTTCATTTCGTTTTATAACTGATGAAACGCTTATTTGTTTTTTTATTTTTGTAAAACAAAATTTTCTCACTGTTAAACAATTGGTTCCTATCTCAAAGCTTTTCATTCTCCTCTGTTGTTTCAGCCATGCACCCAGAGTCTGGAGACTCTGAACCTCGGCCATAACTCGGTGGGTAACGAAGGGGTCCACAAGCTGAAAGACGGACTGATTGCCAACCGCTCTGTGCTGAGACTGGGCCTCGCTTCCACCAAACTGTCGTGCGAAGGTGGAAACACGTGCCTGTGTGCATCTGCTTCAACTGATGTCGAGGATTTCTTTTAGCACTTTTTGACTTCTTGTTTCTAACTAATCTGATCTACAGGAGCTGTAGCTGTGGCTGAATTCATCGCAGAGAGCCCCAGACTGCTGCGTCTCGACCTCAGAGAGAATGAGATCAAGACAGGTGGATTGATGGCGCTGTCGCTCGCCCTTAAAGTCAACACCTCTCTGCTGCGTCTCGACCTTGACCGGGAACCCAAGAAAGAAACTGTGAGCATGGGGATGATGGGGGGGCGGTGCTTTTATATCAGCAGTTAAAATGAATCCAATGCGGTTTGAGTAGTCTTCTCTAAAACTGAACTAATGCAATTTTGGTCGTTTCATTGGATTTTGCTGTTGTGTAACAACTATACAGAATAACACCAGTCATAGCCTTTATTTTGAAAAGGGATTTTTCCAGGAATTGTATAGCTTTATTAGATAGCTGAAAGAGGAGGGTTGACAGGAAATGAGGGACGAGAGAGATGGGCCACTAGTGCGCCTGCAGCCTTTTTAAGGAGAATTGTGTTCTGAAAGAAATATATTACAAACTGAAGAGTTGGTGGCTCAGAAGAGATTGTAGGATTTGCTCTGATTTAGTTGTTTTTTCTGATATTTTTGATGATTGAGACATTTTTTTTGTCTTGAAGGTAAAGAGCTTCATTGAGACCCAGCGCGCACTACTGGCTGAGATTCAGAATGGCTGCAAGAGGAACTTCATCCTGGCAAAGGAGAAGGAGGAAACGGAGCAGAAGATGAGGCAGTCGGCATCCATGGCTGAAATCGCCACAGAGGATGGAACCAAAGAAGAAGAGGAGCAACCAGCAGCGGAGGAGAGTGGAGGCACAGAGGGGAAAACAGGCGAAACAACAGGAAAAGAAGAACAGCCGAGCAGCCAGACAGGAGCAAGCGCTGAGATGGTTGTTCCAAAAATGTCCCTGGAGTCAGATTCAGACACTGAGGATGAAGAGGAAGAGGAGGTGGTAACAAAGTCCTCTTCTTCCACTCGCTTAAACCAGCCTGCTCCTCAAACCCCGAACCATCCCCTCAGTGCCTCACATACGTCCTCATCCACCTCAGCCTCACCTAACGGCAGGCCAAGTGTCATTTCCGGCATCACCGTCACAGAATCCACAGCTCCTCCAGGCACCCCTCCATCCCCTGGTCGCTGTATATCTGTCTCTAGTCCAGGGAGGGGTCATAAGATCTTCATGGTAACTCGGGTGGAGAGCCCGCCTGAGCAGCAGCTGCTACAACTCCAGCTGAGCAAACCTCCAGCTTCCAGCCAGGTTAAGGAAGCATCAAAGAAGCCTGCAGATGCGAACACACCCACAACACAGCAGACACCGCCACCGCCGCCCTCATCCCAAACACAACTAACACAGAAGGACGTGAAGGAGAGCTCACCCGCTCTGTCAACAGACTGTAAACTGATGGAGCAGAGTACTGTAGCACTAAATACAACTCTAGAGCCACAGCCTGCAAGCCAGCCCACAGATGATGAGACAGCTAGCACTTTAGACCCAGATGTGACAGATCCAAGTCAACAAGCACCAGCCCTGCCTTCAGAGTCCTCATCAGTGCAGCTCACTGAGGAGGCAACAGAGAGCACTGAGAGCCCCCAACATGAGCCCACTTGTGTAGAAGGAAAGAAGGAAGAAGATGATGACGAAGTTTTTGTTGAGGGACAGATAATGTCGCCGGATAGCACAGAAGGAGAGTGTAAACTGTTAGACGAACTGAGTCACACTCAGATTAGTATCCCCACGGGAGAAATGCAGCAGCAGCAGCAGACGTTAACAACAGCTCTCGGACAGCTACAGAAAGAGCTAAAATCTGCATCAGAGGAGTCACAGAAACAAATAAAGGAAGAGGACGAGGAAGAAGAAGAGGAGGAGGCACTGGAGGAAGAAAATGAAAAACACAGTTTGACAGAGAACGAGTATAGCCAGCCAAGCCAAGAGGAACCATGTCAAACTGAGGCAGATGAACAGGGAGCAGAGTCTGTTCTCTTTGTCCAGACTGATCAACAAGCACCATCTGTCACTCGAGGTGGCGCTCAGGAGTCCAATCCTCCAGCAGAAGAAGCCTCAAAGATTCCCAAACCTGCCTCGGCTGAAGTGGAGGATTCACCCGACGAGAGCTCTGCAGACGAGGGTGAGTGTTTCACCGAGGCTCCGGAGGAGGAGGAGGAGGAGGAGGAGGAGGTCGTCAGTTCAGCTCTGCCCAACGGCCTCAAACCTGAGTTCTCCCGCCATCTTCTCGACACTGAAGGCCCCAAGTCCGGCAGCTGTGTGATGGAGCACGGTGAGTCGCTGTAATCACTGATCTAGTCAAATGAGAAGTTGGTTTTGGGTTTTAGACTTAGTTTGGACTTGTGTGTTTTAGTGAGTGTCAGCTGTGGACAAGACCTGGAGGAGCTGCTGCTAGAAGCCAGTTTGGAGACGGGGAGAGAAGCACCATGAGGCCGAGAGGTAAAAATTTATTTTATTTAATCAAAAATAGATGTAGTCGTGATCATGTACTGAAACAGGGACTTCATCCTGCAGAATCCTTTACTGTCTTCAAAAGCTGAACAAGCAGATCAGAATGTAAAACTCCATCAGATAAAACCTCATTACAACGATAATGAAATCACCTCTTCACTCCTATAATTAAGCTGCCTTTCTTCCCTTAAACAATATCGATATATCTGGTGTGTAGTTGACGACAATTTTATGGATCATTTAACAGAAAGCTGTTTGAATCTTGAATATTCAAACCTTAACCTGATAACAAATCGAGATAAACTGTCATTTTGCTTTGCTGTCATGCTGCTTTTGCTACAGGACCAATGTAGACTTGGTGTATGGTATGATATGATATATATATATATATATATCAAAATAAAATAGTCTTCGAATGACTTGTTTGAAGTTCCAGACGTTGGAGTGACTATTTTTCCATCCCTCTCTGTTCAAGCAGCGCTCAAAGATTATTCAGTTGTAAAAGTTATTCAAAAACACTAACCACCTTTACATTATGTCACTGACAACAATGCTCCTTTCTAATGTTCCCTGTTCTCTTCCTCTCCCACAGGGACTGTGAGGACGGGAGAAATCAGCACTCACATTGTTTGTCTGGCTCTATTACGTGACTGGTAGCCCGACAATGTTTTTGCCGTTTCTTTGACTTTACCACCAACACAACCTTTCCATAAAGGACAGAAGACGTTGTGTTCCTGTCAAAGCTCTACACAAGCAAATTCTCCACAAAATCATCCTCTCGAGCTCGGCTGTGACAATTAAGGAATCCTCTACACCCACACTACATCAACCACTGACACACACGTACATATGCACATAACAAGAAATAAAATCACCCTGTTATCACTACATTTTGTCAATCTGCAGTCTTTACAAACAAGCAGCCACCTGCGAGTGAGAAAGAAGAGAGATGGGGGACATCGGAGGGAGGATAAAACACTAACCAAAGACAGAACAAGGACCTTTCTCACAGCTCTACTCGCTCTCATGTGTAGAAATAACTAGCAATTAAAGTTTATGTCACAACACACACGCACACACAAAGACTTAACGGTGATAATGATACACGTGGGGTTGACGGCACAAGTTAGAGGACAAATTAACGGTGATGGACCCTGCTGAGTGGACCTGCTGGCTTTAAACACTTGTTCTAGAGATGGACGTAGGTCACTGTCAGAAGCTTTTATATCCGAGGAAGCGGAAGATGTTAACGTGTCTGTTTAAATGTCAGCGTTTCATGTCTGTGTCCCCCACTCTCCTGACCATTCTCCCCCTGCGGTAAATAAAAAAGAAACTCTAAGGGACCTCTGCCAAAGTGACCTCCCTCCCGTCTGTTTCCTCCTCTGCTCACTTTGGCCCCTCAGGTATCCCCCCTCCGGTCCTCAGATATGACGTGGAGGAGCTGCAACTGTTCGTCACAAAGTCGGTTATTTGCTCGCCAGCACCTCTGCGAATGTTGAAAAGCGACGTCTGCTTCGATTGAGTCATTTACAGTTAAATGGGAAAAAATATATATTTTGTCCTTTTATTTTCTGCAACTTCAGACACTGTTATTGCTTTTGTTCGATAAGTCATTGTTGTGTTTAGCAGCGCCGTCTCTTTCCTCCTCCCTCCGTCTTTCTCTTTCTCTGGTACTCTGTGCCATCTCACCTCTCCGTTCCCGCTCATCATGATTCATGTTGCCTTCAAACTCACCACTTCGGACTCAGTCTTTTTGTTTGGCTGCTTTGAAAAATCAGTTATTTTGTATTTATTTTATAGCTATATGAGCCTTTTCTGATTTATTTTTCCTTGTTTCCTCTTCATTTTATCTTTTCTTTTCCATTTTGGGGTTGCTTTTAAAGATTAGCCCCATTTTTGATGTATATTTCAGATTCAAACTAGAGCAAATACTTTTTTTTGAGGGGGTGAAGTGTGTTGGGGGGAAAAGGGTAAAATTGATTGAATGGTTGGACCACGGTAGCAGTCGGGGTGCAGTAACGTCAGGAAACACAAGGATGCAGCAAACTGCAACAGTTTACATCGAAGTCCTTGTTGTTTTAACACACACACGCACACACGCACACACACACACAAGAGGGCGCCAGTGGCTGTGTTGTTTTCCTCCAGTGACGACAGAACTGGGCAGCATCATGTGCAACAGGCGCTGGTGTCTCTGTTCAAATCCAACTCCTGTCCTGCATTTTCCAGATCAAGCGGTAAAACTTTACATGAAATGTCAACGTGTTTGCTGTTTTACCCTGCTTTGAATTCCTCCCTGAAGCAGACACAGGCAGGTGTGTTGTTTGTTTTTTTTTTCTTTTTTTTTCTTTTCTTATTAAAAAGGAGCAGCATTCAACCCTCCTGCTCCTCTCCACCCAACAGATAGTTTGCCCCCACACTGTTTGTTATGCTTTAATTTTTAGAAATTTTTAATAATAATTTGTTAACTTAATTGAAATGTGCTGGTAATCACAAAGATATGTATGGCAAAATTTGTTCCTCTCAAATAAATGCATGTAATGACTAATGACATGACTGAATGTTTCAATGACATCCCTCAGTCTGGCTCTTCAAAGTGTCTCAACTCTGCACACAGCTGGCGACTCTTTCTAATATGTGATCTTGTAAACTTCTGCGAAAATGTTTAATTTGATGCCACGTTTTCTTGGATTAGAACTTATCTTTATTGATCCCTTTGGGATGACTCCCGCAAGGAAATTGGATTTCCAGTAGCTTACAGATGTATAAAAAAAATATAGTATAGTATAGAAATACAGTATAAGAAAAACAATAACCAGGTAAACAAGATACACAATAAACTCTTAGAAAACAATAACAATAAACAATAAAACTCTTAGCTTAAGATAGATGTCGGGAGCTGTGTGGAGGGTGAATATAGATAAATA
>OMLP01019206.1:0-11810 GCA_900302685.1 Spondyliosoma cantharus
CACACAGTACAGTGAAACGTGAATCGGACTCGGCGGTCCTTTCACAACAAATTAAACACAACAAAGAAGCACGCTATATACTATCTGTTTCTGCCCAAACAAAAGCCTCTTACTTGATACCACTCGTTGCGGTTAGCGTGTATGTCCCGTCTGGCTCTGAGCTCCAACTCGTTTGGGAAACATGAGCGCGGGGTCAGCTTTAGCGTCCCAAAGCTTGATGGCAGGCTGTTCACAGCGATAAGTCGACTCAAAGGGAGGAACGGGGGTTTTTCTCCTCCTGGAGATCAATCTCTTCCTTCTGCAGGCGATGAGGAAACGCTGGGTTGTGCAGCGCTCCTGGATCCAAAACAATGATGACGAATATTCTGACAAAAATGAAAGTAAACCAAAAACAGTCTCTGTCTCGTCCAGCGAGGAGGGAACGGGGCTTAGCTCAAACAAAAATGGAAAAACTTTTTAAAAGATGCACCCTTATGGTTGCGGTCACGTGAAACCGGAGGTCTCACCACAACTTAATGCTCCCTGGACTGCGACGTAATTTGGGGTCTCCTCACTTTTAACCTGTGAGTGACGTCATGGTGATCCTGGCGGAGCTTCCGGGCTCACAGCCAATGGGGACCAGGCGAACGTCTTGGGCAGGTCGTAACTCTACGTCACGTTTTTCACACCTTGTAGGTCTCAGTTCCATTTCTTTGTTCTGCAGCTCCTCCTGGCAATGGTTTAGGCTGTGACTTCACTTACAGGCCTTCTCTTTGTTTGAGACACGTGTCTGGAGAAGGCCCAGGGCCCAACACTAGCAAGATGAGGAATTACTGTTAGTTAGTTACAGTAACACACGCAGGTCATGTTCAATTCATTGAATAAATGTTAATCAGTGCATTTAGTCATGACTGGAAAAAAGTGGCTGATCAACATATTGGTCCAAGAGAGCTGCAATGTATTCAGTCCTCCCACTGATGACAGAGGTTTGTATTTAGTATTGCCAGGTGTATGCTGCCCTACACTGGCCAACTGTGAGACTCAGTACACTACATGACTTTGTTATGTGTTGTAAATCGATTGTCATGTTGGATGGAAAATTACATCATATATATATATATATACTTGTTTGAGGGGCGGCTGTAGCTCAGCAGGTCGACTAGTGATCAGAAGGTCGCTGGTTCGATTCCCGGCTCCCCTCGGGGGAGCTGAGCTGCACGTCGAAGTGTCCTTGAGCAAGATACTGAACCCCAAATTGCTCCTGATGTGCAGTTGGCACCTTGCGGGGCGGCCTCTGCCATCAGTAAGGTCCCTGCGATGAGCTGGTGACTTGTACAGGTTGTACCCTGCCTTCGCCCAGAGACAGCTGGGTTTGGCTCCAGTAACCCCTGCGACCCCTTAAAAAAGGGATAAAGCGGCTACAAACAATGAATGAATGAATATACTTGTTTGATTTTTCCTAGGCATTTTAAATCTACCATAGGAGAAAGAGTCAACTGTATACATTTGTTTAACTTCTGTGAAATAAACAGCTGTGAAGTGGCTCCATTACTGTACCTGCTTGTACTATGTCCCTAGCTTCTGTGTGTGTGTGTGTGTGTGTGTGTGTGTGTGTGTTTCTGCCTATCATGTTTTCCAGCATGGAGATCTGCCACCCAAGGAACAACATCACCATGTGTCCTCTGTGCGACAGAGTGTGCAGCTACTGGAAACTAAGTACTGCCTGTGGAACGGCCCGGGCCAGTCACCTGTTTGACAACCCGGCCACTGTATTCTTTTCTATATTCATGGCTCTGTGGGGTGAGTGAACACATATCAACTCACTCAAAACAAATAATGAGCAAGCAAAGAAACAAACAAAAACATTCACTTAGAAAGTCTACCTCACTATTTGTCTTTTTGGAGTCTGTATTTTGGTCTGCTATTGAACTGACTCATTATTGAGGGTAAGAACTTTAGTTTGAATATGAACTAACATTATCAATGGAATGTGAGGAAATAGCAGGTTTTATGTCAAAGATGTCTATGACCATGTACCTATACTGAGCTATCCTGACCTCCTTACCCACTGCACCTGGTCACCCAATTACAAAAAGATATTTTGTTGGAGTGTGCATGCTAAAATAAAATGAAGTGGCTGATTATTTGTCTAATTGTATTCTCTCTGGTTTGAAGCTGCCATGTTCATGGAGCATTGGAAGAGGAGACAGATGAGACTGAACTATGAGTGGGACCTGACTGGGTTTGAAGATGAGGAGGTGAGTGGTACCCGAATCAGCAGCAGACAACACTGAGAATGTATTAGTGTTATATATTATCATGACTCAGTCGATGCTGAGTTGTCTCTTATTGATTTGTTGCGAAGGTTAACAAGTTGGTGGTTATATCAATAGATTTCAGTTGTTCAAATGCGTGCTATTCAAGTGTGCCATAAATAGTGTCTTTTTAATAAAGTGAAAATAATTGACTGCATGTTATATGCAAGACACATGAACAATATGAATGTACCTGTAACCTGATAAATGTTTAGAAAGATTAATGATCATTGACACATACAATTTTAAGCATCTTACTCATGTTACTTCAATACAAATTTTCATCTTTTTGATGAAAACTTTTTAAGAACGTCATTTAACTTCTGGATTTTTTTCCTTCACTCTGGCATTTTCTATTCATTGAATGGTTCAGATTCCCAGAGCAGGATGGTGGTGTCAGAGTTGAATCTGATAATCCAGAATGTAGCATCTACTGTATATATCAACTGTTTGATAGCACAAAGTTTGGCAAACATGGTAACCAATAACAATACTAAATATGCTGTGCTTCACTGATTCATGACATTCAGTGGTCCTAACCTGGGTGTTTACAACAGACTGTTCTGGGAATTATTTTACCATTCATCTTTGTTTTGCCAAACTGTATGACTGACTGTTGTCTGTTGCATGAGCATAGCAAAAACAGTTTCTCTTTAATCTAAACCTTCGTATAATCACACTGCAGGTCTGTGGTGTGGATTTTACACCTGAAAAGTCAACTGCAAAACCCTTAAACAAATACCAAACCAGGTCACCAGAATGCAAGAAATGTTTTCAGCTACCAAAGAAGCCTTCCAACTGACTTTATTTGATTGTATTCAAAGACAATATTGAATTCTTCTTCAATACATGTGATGAAATGAATGTAATAATCTGAGTTAAGTTTATCCTGACTGTATTTACTGACTCTACCCACTAACGCCCGACATCCTTGTCCCCTCTCCTCTCTCCTTTTCTCTCTGGGTTTATTCTTCACAGGAAGCTCTCAAGGTTTGGATGAATTCCTTTTAATAGATCAGCTCCTCTCTTTTCCCTCTGTAGCCGCTGCAGACCTCTGATCACGATCCACCACGCAAAAAATGCCTGTAAATGTTGTGTTTGTTCTACTCACATTGTGTACCACATGAATAACGTTTTCTCCATCAGTATAGTTTGTAGTTGCTTCTCTCAGAAAATGTATTGATATTGGCATTATAAGTCCAGTTAGGTCAATAGCAGCAGAATTGCTTCAGTAATTTTTCTCTTTTTATCTAAATCATTTGATAAAACAAAGTCACCTTCAGAGCACAATGAGGACAAGTGATAACAATTTGAGCTTAGTGGCAGGGATATGAGTCCAGCCTCAACCATTACCAAAGAACTGAATCAGAATCGGAATCACACCTTTAATATATGATACAAATCTGTTCCAAACTGGGATTTAGGTCAGTGCTTCAAAAACCCTAATTTCCAAAGACAGATAAATCTGACAACTCACAAGTGGGGTCATATAAAGTACATATCTACAGTCGCTCTGTTCCCTAACGTAATTACCGATCAGTGCAGCCGCAGTTTGGAGAAGCAGAGAGCCTCTCCAGCACAGACGCTCAGCTTTGTACTGCAGTGAACGGAGTCCAGATGAAAAGCGAATTTTAACCACCTAAAACAAGCCCCACCTAAAAAAATCTACATCAGTTCAAGTGTACATTGTGTAGAGAAACTTCACACCGCTTTACATCGCCGTCAGACCGCCCTTTCTTTCGGCACTACATTTTCTCAACCGCAGAACCTCCGTATCCCTAAGCAGTTGCGCTAATGCGTAGGGATACGGAGGTTTGTTAAGTTTCGTTTTCATCGAGAGTGAACAGAGTCGCGTGCACAAACCTCTCGCCGCTCGCAGATCACCTGTTGCCCTAATGCGTAGGGATACGGAGGTTCTACGGCTGAGAAAATGTAGTGCCAAAAGAAAGGGCGGCATAATGGCGATGTGAAGCGGTGTGAATTTTCCCTATACAACGTACACTCGTCTGGGCTGGAGCGGCTCTCTGCTTCTCCAAACTGAGGCTGCGCTGATCGGCAATTACGGTAGAGAACAGACCGACTATAGATATTTACTTTACATGACCCCACTTCAAAAAACCCGAACTATCCCTTCCCCCTAGTATAAACTTCATCTTCCCGCAAAGCTAGCGAGCTACAAAACAGTATGAATGACACTGACACATGTAGCTGATGTTTCTGTTATCGACTGAACTGCTCCACGTAGCTTCCATGTCAGATGAAAATGGCCTAACATGGACTGAATTAGTTGCCTTACCTTGATTCATGTACATTTGGCTCTTTCCAGCTGTGATATATTCAGATTTCTGTTCTTTCTAACTGCGTGTATTACGTTATAATGGACAACCAATGAGGCAAAAACAGAACTATGTGTTTTCTTTGACCGTCTGTGACTTGTTCTCGGCGAGCAGTCAGTCTCATCCTCTGAAATTATGGGCTATTACTGGTGTGAGGAGACATTCTTTTAAGATGCCATCCACACCTACTCATTCACACACAAACCAGCTGTCTTGTCTTTCCGTTTTTTTTTGTTTTTTTTTCTTTCCTTCCTGCCCTCGGGTGATAGATGATTTCTGACTCTGCTAAGCTGACTCCGAGTCGGTGCGCCTTCATCACGCCGGGGCCTGCGAGCAGCTGAGGTCCGTACAGTGAATGGGGCATTGATATTTAGGATCATGTTTCCCATCGCGGCGGACTGAAATAGCACACATTATGTAAAGCTCTGTCAGGACAGCAGCAGAGAGCACATCTAATGTGGGCTACGGCCGACAACACTCCCAACCCGGCTACTGCAAGCGAGCGCTGCAGAGAATTTCTTTTTAAATGATCGCAACGAATTATCTCCAGGTGTCTGTCCGCTGGTTTTGTTTTAGAAAAAGACAATTTGTATTTTTTTGTGTTTAATTCTTCCGTTCATAATAGGATAAAAACACCTAAAAGCAGTGAAGTCAAGCAGAAAACAGATCAGACAAAGCCCTGGTTCGACTTGACTTTCTCCTACAACACAGCTGGTTGCCCCTGAAAGGACCAATGAGTCAACTAGTCACTTAATAAAAACTTTGTTATGATGACTCCCCATCAATTATTGATGGCGTGCGGGGCCGCCTTTGTCTGGATCAATGCTAATGTAGGGCTGGCCGGTCGACAACGGCTCCCGAGGAGTAGCTGCGCGACCTGCAGTGGGTGGCTGTTGTTTCGTGTTGGAGGAGCAGCAGGTGGCTTGCGTCTTTGGGTTTTTTGTTGCTCGCGAACTTGAGCCTTTTTTGGCACATCAGCAGATTCCCAGGAGACTCGAATGATCAGGTTCAGCTTTCTGTGTTTAGATCTAGTTGCATCATGAACCGAGGTGAGTGTGTGTGTGTGTGTGTGTGTGTGTGACCAACACTTCAAGGCGAACAGCGCGCCGGGGTGCAACGAGGAAAACACAACCGGGCTTCGTTCACGCTGTTACAAAATTCACTGTGCAGTAGCTCGTAAAGGAAAACAATCTTCAAGTGCAGGTTTGCTGTTACACGTTCGTAAAAGTATAAAAAAATGCCGCTTGTTTTGTCTTTAAAATTCCCACATTTTCCCCACAACATCTCACACGGTCAAAATAAACACACGCCTGTCTTGTGCTGCTCTCCCAGCATGAAAACACACACTGTAAAAAAAACAAAACAAAACAGAAAAACCTCAAAACACAAGGTGGAGAAATTCGCAATAGCAGAAAAGACTCAATGAGCAAATGAGCTCTAGGTACAGTTACTAGCTGCGAAATCAGAAGTACGTTTTTATTAACACCCTTTTTTTTCATCATTAGGGGTTTAGGGTTTTTTGATACACACACCTATATAGGTTAGACTGTTAGACTGACAATATGCTACTTTTTCTGGGTCCAGTATTCACATTTTACAGACCTGAGTGTTTTTCTTAAACCAAATTTGACATAATTAGACATAATAAAGAGGTGAAATCAGATATTTTACTTTTGTCATGTGTGGTCACCTGTCTGTGTCTCATCTATTTATTTATTTTTGGCATAGGGGGAGAGATGAGGGTGGAACAAGGGTTTCTGGGGGAGTTACAAAAAACCAAGAACTAAAATACCCAAACCATGAAGATAGTTTGAGGAAAAAACAAACATATATTGTGGTTTTATTCATAATATATTCAAGTCATCACATTCCACATTTGAATAAGAATGTAGTTTCTCTGCGAATGAATATAAAGACATTTATTGAATCATCAGTATTCCTTCTCCAGGTACTTCCCCCCCCCCCCCACTCGCCTTTACATCCATCCGCAGTGGCAGCTTCAGTGTGGCCATGACAGAAGAGTTCAGATACGGTGTGATGAGGGATGGCTAGCGCTGCCCCGATAGCGCCGTGCAGCTCAGGGCTCCGTGACAAAGTTCAAATTATTTCCAGGTTGGCTCGGAAGTTCTACAACCCCTTATCAATAAATCCCGCCGGTTGCAGGAGCAGTTTGTCATGACAGATGTATTTTTTTCTCACTTGACAAGCAGAACTACCTCTCAATTACAACAAGTACGCGTGTTAGGAGGCTGCCGGCGGCCCGGCTATGACAGCTGTTGTTAAAATGCAAACATCTGCTCATTCGGGAGTTATTTCTGAGCCTTTGAAAACTAGGGCAGGTAGTTTAATTATAGGTTTGGAAAAAGCAAATGTAAACTTAATATACCGCACCAAAGCCAGGGCACAACTCCCACTGTGTGTGTATTTTTTTTCCTCTGCAGAGGACAGACCTCTCTGCTTTCTAAATGTATCATTGTATACTCATTATAAAGACAACGGCACCGCATTATTACTCACTGCCGGAGTGTCTGCGAGGAGGATGTGGGTGGGAGGGCGACTGTAGCTCAGAGGAATATTGAAATGTTGATTCACCCCCACTCCTCATAATTTGCATAGTTCAGTGCATGGTGCATTTGTTTTATTCATCAAAGACTGAACATGACAACAGTACAATACAGATGATAATACAGTGATAAAATGTCAGCGTTGTGTTTGAAGCTCATTTCGCAGCCGCTATTAAAAAACATCTATTAACATCAGTTAACGCAGGTGTAAGTATTTCTACCAATGGACTAATCGTGAATACCTTTTTTTATATCGTCTCCAGAGTCACGTGGCTCAAGGGATCCACAATGTCTGTCGCTACAGCTCTCGGTCCGCAATATAAGATCTCTACTGCGTTAATGCTCGGCTCAGTCAGGAGCGCAAGAAAGAATGGAGGTCCACGCAGCAACCGCTTCAAGTGAAACTCGCGGCAAAATGCAACCGAGGGTCTTTTTGCGAATGTACCCGAGTCAGTTTTGAACAACTCACCTTACCAGTTGTGTTTCCGCTCGCCGGCAAATCATTTATTAAAGATAACTCAACAGAAGCAAACTATGAGGTGTAAAGTCAGCAGTGAAGGATGTGCGTTGGGTGCAACTATACTTTAACATGATGTTATGACCTGCCTCTTAAGGTTCATTCATCACTGCGACGCAGCTCCACTCACACACATAAAATTGTCCAAATCACCACACCACAGTTACTGCTGCATCCTTTGCAGAGTCTAACATGAGGTCAGAAACTGCACACACACACACACACACACACACTTCCTACAAGCTTTTGTTCTTACTCAAATAATCTCTGCCACTCCACTTTTCCTACAGCAAACGATCATCTAAACGTTATTAGCAATGTCACGATTCAGAATTTCAAAAGAAATCTACACTCTCTCAATAATGTGGCTTATTGTGAGAAGAAATACTTTGCAGCGAACACAGTTGCCATGATGATGAAACAAAAATGAGTGTATAATTCTTAAAAGATTGTAGCATCTTCCAAATGATTCTGATGACAAATGTTTTTGGTTTTCAAAAGAAAGTGACTTTTAATTTCACAGGTGAACGTTAACTAGGTTTTTTTCCCCCAAAGTTAAGTAGTTGATTGCAAATGTTCAGACATTTAAATCAATCCACATATTGTATGAGATGTTTCCCACTCTAACATGTCTCCTCTCATCCTTCCAGGAGGCTTTAGTCAGCGTTTGCCCAGTGCCAGCGCCATGGGGAAGATCTTCAGCGCCATGCCGCTCGGTGACCCTGTCTACCAGATGCTGGATCTCAAACTGGCCGTATATGTGGATTTCCCCTTGCAGATGAAGCCCGGTGTGTTGGTGACCTGTTCAGATCACATTGAGCTCTACAGTATTGGAGAGGATCAGAGCGTCAGGTTTGACCAACCTGGCTTCACAGCTTTAGCCCACCCCTCCCCGCTTTCTATCGGGACTACACATGGAGTGTTTGTGTTGGATTTAAGCGAAAAGTCTACTCACTCAGAAATTGAGAACATCTCCTGCCTGCGCTTTCTGCACAAGGTCGGCATCGATCAGATGAGAGCTAACGGAGCTGTTTGTAAAAGGCAGAATGGTTGTTTTTCTCTCTCTGATGATGAGTTTGTCTACACAGATAGCACCTATTATGCCGACTATGATACCATGAAGTCTCTTCTTAATCTGCTGAAAGAGTTGGGGCCTTTGGAGTGTGAGATAGACGCATACGGGGACTTTCTCCAAGCACTGGGCCCTAAAGCCACGATAGATTACACCAGCAACACTGCAAATGTCACCAAAGAGGAGAGCAGCCTGGTGAAAACCCGGCAAAAGATCTTCCATCTTTTAAAAGGGACTCCCTTGAATGTCATTCTCCTGAACAACTCCAAGTTTTATCACATCGGAACCACATCGGAGTACCTCTTCCACCTCACTGAGGACGTGGTGCTGAGGAATGAGCTGGGTCTCCTGTCAAGTGCCTTCAGTGTACATGTCAATGAAAGCTCTGAGGGCTCCTCACAAAGCTGCGTCATGTACAGTGTTGTTGATCCCAGCTGCTCGGTGGGAGCTGGGTCAGTGGTGGAGTACTCCAGAGTGGGAGTAGGAGCTTCTGTAGGTAAGGGCTCCATCGTCAGCAGCTGCTGGGTCAGCGCGAGCCTCTCAGTGCCCGACCGAGTCTTCATGCATTCACTGTGTGTGACTCACAAGAACCAAACCGGGTTTGTAACTGTCGTGTTTGGGATAAATGAAGACTTGAAGCGCGGTTTTGAAGTCCCTGCAAACCTGGAAGAGCTGAAGTTCTGTGGCGTCAGCCTGGCAGACTGCCTGTCCCACTGGGGGATGAAATATGAAGTCCTGAAGTTCTCTGGAGATGCATCCAGCGCTAGTTTGTGGAAGGCTTGTTTGTTTCCTGTTTGCTCAGATCCACAAAGCTCATTCTCGGCGTCTCTGGAGATGCTGCAGGCTGTCCTGAGTGGGTCCACTTTCACTTTACCAAAAGACACAACGCTGATGTCCATGCAAGAGGCCTTACAGTGTAAGAACCTGGAGGAGATGTTGAAGTTCAGGAAGGGACTACATGAAGACATCACACAGAGAACATGAACAACTGAGTTACTGTTACTTCAGGTTACTTGAGAGCGTTTATGTTCTCAGTCTCAGTATGAAACCACAAAGATTGTAAATAAAAAAAAATAAAACATTTAATAAATCATTCATATCTTGCTCATCCAATCAGATAAACTTTCATAAGCCAATCGACGGAAACAAATGTTCGAAATGCAAGTTTCTGCAAACCACTGACTTTATTATTATATTTTTTATGTTCAGCTTTTTGTTTTATGTTGTGACAACCATGTGGTAGGGGTTGCGGAAAGTTCATGTTATGGCCTATCTGGTTTAGTTGCCACAAACACCGCTGGAAAAATGTCCCGACGTCTTGTTGAAAACGGTCCAGTATCTCTGAAAATGCCTCCATTTTTTTCTGGCTACCAGGCTGATTGTTTTAATTTTATTTTATAACAGTCAGCAGCACTATGAAATTTTGTCGGCAGTATAAAGTTCTGATGTTGCTACGACCCCCTTCAAGTGAGGTCTAACACAAGACAGCACAACGAGTTATAATTTAAAGGAAGGTACATTTCACTAATCCACCAACCATCAAACAAAACAAACAAACTGATGGGCCGGCCAAAATAAACAAAAAAAGAGCAGATGCCCAGACCAACCCACCAAGGCCGTCGGAACTGGAGTTAACCCTAACGCAACAAAAACCTAATTGAAATGAAGCCACGAAAACTGAACTGCCCGTCCATCAGATAAACAGAAATCAAAAGCATAATACCTCAGCCAGCCTCCCAGCTGACTGACAGCACTGCTTGTCTGGTGGCCTGCAGTGAGCAAGGCAAGAAAGAGAGACCAGAGCCTAGCGCCCTACCCCCTCTTATTGGATATTCCCAAATCAGCCAGACCGCTATCACCTGGCAGGCAATCCAGTCACCAGCCACGTTGACACATCCTGGCCAGCAGAGAGGGAGCATGTAACAGATGTGGATTCTGTCATCTGATCACCTGTCGTTCTCATTAAAATATAATTTGCATTTCACTTATTTCCTCTACCACATTTTCCTGTTTTCACGACCCTGTTAAAATGGCAGCATCAAAGGTATAAAGGTAGGACGGCAGACAGTGAAACCAGTTTGGGTCGTGTCAGCATCTTGGGGCTCTACATAGACACGTACATTGTCTTATAACAGTGTGAGGCGAATGGTGCCTTCATCTTATCTTTCTTAATAGGCCATTTTGCACAGTTGACATTCATTAAAAAGCATTATTAGCTGCTACATTGTGATATTAGCTCAACCTGTGCTTGTCCTAATATGACAGGTCAACATGTTTGTTGTGAAAAATGCAATAACAGAAAAAAGTTACTGAACCACTGGAAAAGCAATCAAACTATACAACATTGTAAAGCTCACCCAAAAAAATAGTCAGCCATTATCTACTCACCCTTGTGATGATGGAGAGTCTGGTGAAGTTTTGTGATCCACTAAAACATTTCTGGAGCCTCACAGCAAAAACAGTGTCGCAGCACTCTCCTATAAACAACTGAAGCAGATGGGGACTTGTTTTGAAACATGGCAGAACAACCGAAAAATTGTAAAGCATACAGTTTGTCCAGTATAATCCAAGTGTCCGTAAGCCCAAGACCCTAAACTGATCAAAAAGACGTTATTCAAACCCTTTTTCTAAGATGAACTTGGGATCTCTGGGTGTCCAGAGACCGTGGGTGAGCTGTGTGAAGACATTTAATTAATTTCGGGGTACTTTTTTATGTTCCTAGTGCTAGTGCTACTCTAGTTGTTCTGGAGAATGCTGCTGCTCTGTTTTGCTGTGAAGCTCCAGAAATGTTTTGTGGACCAAGAAAACTTCAACTGACTTTCCATTTCTTGACAAACTTATCCTTTATGGCCATCAGCCAGACCGGTGCAGTGCAGAACGTTGATCGCCTGCTTTGTTTTTATACTGCGCACACACACATACACAGCCACAATGATACACGCCTGCTCGCATTTGGAGGGAGGTCAGTTGTCGTAGTTGTTAGGCATCCCGCTCCAAGGTGTTTATTTTTAGCCCACAGCCATGACC
>OMLP01019206.1:11830-38514 GCA_900302685.1 Spondyliosoma cantharus
CCCCCCCTTTATCTGGACCTGTGCAATTGTGGCAGAGTGAGAGATAGATTGTATTACTGCTTTACTCTCGTCAACCAAACTGCACAGCACATAATACAGGAGAAAGGACCTTATCAATGGGAAATTACAAGTCAAGACCGTCTCAGACGTGTACAGGTAATGGCCCGTTTATGATTGTGTGAGAATATTTTAATGTCATATGTATCCACAGCCGGAGAGCAGAGATTGAATTGAAGGAGGAAAAGCCTGGAGGAGGGTTTGCTCTCTATCACATGAGTTGTACAAGCCCTTTTTAAACTCTTTGTGACTGATAATTATATAAACTGTAGTAGTGCTCAATACAGTGCAGTATGCAGATGTTTGCCCCCCCCCCACACACACACACAAATTTAAAGATAAAATGAGGCATATTTCTGTGTACGAGCAGTGGAAGTGATTTGATTCAATTATCATGTGTAACTCGGGTAATGGGGCTGTGAAGATGAGTGGAAGAAGAAGGTGGGCGAGTCGTACTCTGTGATCGTGGACAAGTTGGAGGACGACCTCCAGCTCAAAGACAGCGAGCTTGTGGATCTCAAACTTGCTTTCAGGTGATTTCATTCGCTATCTGCGTGCGTCACAGTGCAATCCACATTTGACCAGAGTCCTGCTTGTTACGCCTGTGTCCTCCTCAGTCTGCTTACTTTCCTGTGTCGGCTGATGTTGATTTTCTGTGGCTGCAGCTCCGATGAGGCTTTTCAGAAGGTGAATGTAAGCTACCGAACAGAGAAGGGGCTGTCGCTGCTGCATCTCTGCTGCGTGTGTGGAGGTATGCATGACTACTGGAGGCTATTTATAACTCAACAAAATGTGACAGTGGAGGAAGGGATTACAATGGACCAACTGACATTATTGCCTGGAGATGACCTTAAACATAACATTTTGACATAAGCAGAAGATGTGAGATAAATTGTACATAGATAATATACAGTTAGATTGAGTGCATCATTCCAGCCTGTTCCTTGATGATGTTGTGTTGACATGTCGGTCAAGTGACATATTTTACCAGCTCACAATGTTTGTGAGCAGGTAACAAGGCCCACATTCGCACCCTGATGCTCAAAGGCCTGCGTCCTTCCAGACTGTCCAGGAACGGATTCACCGCCCTCCATCTGGCCGCTTACAAGGTGAGGAGGATAAAAGAGGAATATCAACAAATTTGAAGTATTTTCTTTACATGTTTCCAGATGCAGTCTATGCCTTTGTCTGTGTGTCGTTATGCGGTGAAGAGCTGTCTATGTTTTTGCCACATGGTGGAGTGCAAGCACACACAAAGCCAGCATGATTAACTCCAGCCCTGAAGTGCTTTGTTGTGATGTGGTAAAGGCAGAGCAATCAGAATTAAAGTGAGTGATAGTAAAACAGCGATATGGCTCCTGTCTGTACCACAGGACAACGCTGAGCTGTTGACCGCACTTCTCCACGGAGGGTCAGACGTGCAGCAGGTGGGCTACGGTGCACTCACCGCCCTGCATGTGGCCACCATAGCTGGGCACCACGAGGTGAGAGCTTTTTGTCCTCAGTGAATGTGAACGAAATGCGTTTTATTGCTTTTGAACGTGCAATTTTCTCCCCACCAGGCAGCAGATATACTCCTGCAGCACGGCGCCTTTGTGAATGTTCAGGATGCTGTGTTTTTCACGCCACTGCATATTGCTTCTTATAACAACCACGAGCAGGTAAAGTGCCCCAATCAACTATCTCTGCACTCTTGACCGTGACGAATAAAAGCTGATCAGAGAATCACTTTTCTCAGGTGGCGAAGCTTCTGCTGAAGTTTGGGGCGGATGTGAACGCGAGCGGGGAGGTAGGTGACCGCCCGCTGCACCTGGCTGCAGCCAAAGGTTTCCTCAGCATCATCAAACTGCTGATGGGAGAAGGGAGCAAAGCTAATGGTGAGACCTGAGACTTTACTCTCGACTGGCTCAGCCACTCCGCCCCCCGATTACTTGTTTCTGCACTACGTAACTTCAGTGAGAGGGTAGGATCACGGCGTTACATACGTGTTTACTTCAACATACACATTT
This sequence comes from Spondyliosoma cantharus, assembly GCA_900302685.1. Lineage (NCBI taxonomy): Eukaryota > Metazoa > Chordata > Actinopteri > Spariformes > Sparidae > Spondyliosoma > Spondyliosoma cantharus. Next base: position 13,897 of record OMLP01019206.1, read on the forward strand.
TCAACACATATCAGTGTAATGACGTTATGAGTTTTGTCTTTAGTTAGCACCTACACTATTTCTGACAAACTCTTACAGACCTGGGATTTGCATTTACCACGGTGGTGTACACTCAGAAATTGTGGGGGGCGCCAAATTGCACAAAATGCCAATTTCTACGTAATGTCGCTTTAACATACCTACATTTTTAAATCAGCTTTTACGACTACTACTTCAATACATCCATTGGCTAAACCTACTGATCCCCTTCTTAATAAGGACAAGGAGATCGTTTGATCTGCTTTTCAAAACATGGTGCCTACATCACCCACAATGCAGTGAACCTTTCTGCTTGCCTCTCTCAGTAAACGCCCAGGACAACGAAGATCACGTTCCTCTCCACTTCTGTGCCCGCTTCGGTCACCATGACATTGTGCGCTTCCTCCTTCAGGGCAACTCTGACGTACAGCCTCACTCTGTCAACATCTACGGGGACACGCCATTACACCTGTAAACAATGTGCATTGTCGGCAGCCTTTTTTCAGTTTTTTTTTTTTTTTAAATATAGGTGACATGTAGTGGAGATGAAGTTATGTGTTGACTGTTCAATCAGGGCCTGCTATAATGGGAAATTTGAGGCAGTGAAGGAGATCGTACAACTCTCCGGCACAGAAAGCCTGTCAAAGGAGAACATATTCAGCGAGACAGCACTTCACAGGTATTGTCTCACACAGCTTATTTATTTAGAATCTGCAGAACACAAATACAATATTGGCACATTTAATTTATGGGCATCACTTGAACCTGTGACTCATGTTGCTCGGAGGTGATAACGAGTTCTGTGTCATAGCGCGTGCACCTACGGTAAAGACCTGGAGATGGTGAAGTTCTTGTTGAACCAGAATGCCTTGAGCATCAATTGCCAGGGCAGAGACGGACACACAGGTGACTAGTGCACATTCACTCAAGGTCTGTACTTCATGACATTTTGTACCTCTAACATGCAACATTTCAGAGGGAAAACTCTTGAAAAACGTAAAAGTATCTACTGAACAGTGTCAAATTTGAGCTTAAACAGTTAACAGATTCATCTTTTAGTTGATTGGTCAGTTCTAAAAATAATGGTCATGGTTTAAGTCACTTTTCATGCAGAAAGGCCCATCATTCCATGGTTTCAGCTTCTCAGTTGTAAGAATTTGTGACTGTTTCTTGTCTTTAATTGCAGTAAAGTGAACAATTTGAGGCCTAGGCTGGTTGGTGGGGTCAAAACAAGACATCACTTTGAGCTTTGGAATATTGTGATTGAATTTCATTTTGCAAACCGAATGATTAAGAGGTTAATACAGAAAAAAACATCTGGTTATCTATAATTACAATAATCATTAGTTGTACCCCTTTATAAAATTGTTAAAAATAGCTCCTGCTTTGACATTAGTAAGTAATCATGTATAATGCGATATACAATTAGATATACAAAAACATAAAAAGGGCATTTTTCTGCATGAGTATATTAGTATATATTTCAAAAAATTAAGTACTTTTACTGAAGTAAATGTTCTGTAGACTTCCTCCACTGGTTGAAACTCTTCTGTTCATCATGTGCAATTATAAAAACTGTTTGTTGTGTTTACAACACAGTTGTGCTTTTAATTATAATTGTGTGTATACCAATAGTAATAAATGCCCCTGATGACTCTGTTATTCAGCTCTACACAGTGCCTGTTTCCACGGCCACATCCGCCTGGTGCAGTTCCTGCTGGACAACGGGGCGGACATGAACCTGGTTGCCTGCGACCCCAGCAGGTCCAGTGGGGAGAAGGACGAGCAGACCTGCCTGATGTGGGCTTATGAGAAAGGTCTGTGTGTGTGTGTGTGTGTGTGTGTGTATGTGAGATAAAGAGCTTAGCTGTCAGTAGAGCTCTGATGAAAACTAATAATGTGTGTTTCTTCTTCAGGTCACGATGCCATTGTCACGTTACTGAAACACTACAAACGTCCGGATGAGTCGCCCTGCAATGAGTACTCCCAGCCAGGAGGGGGTGAGTCAGTCACTTCTTTAGAAATTACTATTTGGATTAAAACAGTCACACAAGTCCTCCCTTCAATGTGCCTGAACATGTCGGCTTTCTTCCAGATGGGTCCTACGTTTCTGTCCCGTCTCCTCTGGGAAAGATCAAGAGCATGACTAAAGGTAGTGAGGTGGAGTGAAGCACAGCATATCTTCCCCGCACTTCACATCACTGTCAGCTGATGTAACAGCACACTGTTGGTGAAATTAAGGGGCGGTGCGAACTACAAATATGTCTCTGGCTGTGGGATATTTATACTTTATATCTGAGAAAGTACTGATCTGAATAGGATGAAACCGACATTTTAGGCCCTTTGGTCATGGATCATCTGTGGAGCCATTTGCTAAAAAGGGAAATATATTTCACTGAAGCTGGTGCTCTTTTAAAGCTCCTTTTCCCATCCAGCCTTGGCAGAATAATATAATATCCATAGCCTCTTTAATCAGCCACAATAAGCCAAGATTTTTTTCAAACCTCATCTTCTTGGCGTTCATGTAGTTCTAAAAATGTTGCTCTCTATTTTCAGAGAAAGCAGAAGTTCTCCTCCTCAGAGCCAGCCTCCCGTCTCATTTCCACCTTCAGCTGTCTGAGCTGGAGTTCAACGAGATTATCGGATCAGGTAACTCTCAACGCTCGTGTGTTCTCTGTTCAGTTAACAAGTTTCAGATAATCAGATGATGTGACTGAAGATCAAATCTGTCTCACACTCAGGCTCCTTCGGAAGAGTCTACAAAGGCAAATGTCGAAACAAAGTTGTTGCCATAAAACGGTAACAAAACCTCTAAATCTGACATTTTGTGTCCCATCTTTGGTAAGAAAAAAACCCCAAACTGGTCGGTTTCGATTGTTGCTTGCAGCTATCGAGCCAACACGTACTGCTCGAAGTCCGACGTGGACATGTTCTGCAGAGAGGTCTCCATCCTCTGTCGCCTCAACCACCCCTGTATCATCCAGTTTGTGGGGGCCTGTTTGGACGACCCCAGCCAGTTTGCGATTGTAACCCAGTATGTCTCTGGAGGCTCTCTGTTCTCCCTGCTGCATGAGCAGAAGAGGTGAGGAAGTGTGACATCTGTTATAGCCCTCATCTAATGCCCACTGCAATACATGAGCTACTATAAACTTTACAACTTTCCTAACAATTACACAGCAGCATTATTTAGACTTTGCATGATTGTGGTGTCCTGGGAACTTGGAGTATATGCCACATGGCATGGCTGAATCCCTGCTGCTGCAACCTGGATTTGAATTCCTTATTTCTCTCCTGAATTGCCTGTCTCTCTCTTATTCAATTTCAAAGAAAGCAGTTTATAATAAAGTTTTAAAGGCAAAATAATAAACACCTTGCAGTTATGCAGTCAAATAGACTGCAGCAAACTAAAGCTCCAGGACCACAGAGGTGGGTCAACAATGCATTTAAAACAAGTTATTTATTATTACATATTTAAAAATATATATTAAGGACCACTGTATTGCATTGCATTCTACTTTTAACGTTTTCCAATTAAACTACTTTTAAATTAAGCAAAGAAAGCTTCAAAACCCAAGCAGAAGTTTCTGTGAAGTCTCGTGCTGTGAGGTGTTAACATCAGTAATTCGATGTCACGTTTGATTCCTCATCCTGATGTCGTGATCTGAAACCACCTTAAGGAGTTACTCAGTGACTGACAAAAAACACGGCTGCACAGCCAACGGCCTCAGGTCTCATTATCCTCCTTGGAAGCGTCCCCTCACCCGTCTCCCCCTCTCGTCTGGGATCATCATTGATCCAGATGAAGTGTTCCGCTAACTGTGTGGCCAGGTGCTGTCTTTATAGACTGTCCTATTGATCTGTATAAAGTGCTGTGTGTGATTGGCAGGGACCATTGACCTGGCGCTAAGTGGCTGCTACTTTAATGATGTGTCAATGGACAGGCTTATCGACCTGCAGTCCAAGCTCATCATTGCCATCGATGTGGCCAAGGGCATGGAGTACCTGCACAATCTCACCCAGCCGATCATCCACAGGGACCTCAACAGGTGGGTGCCACAGTGGTAACATATGTGGTGGGTCGGTATTGGCAGGCTGAATTAACTGGGGCCATTACTAATGATATTTGTGTTCCCTCTAGCCACAATATACTGCTCTATGAGGATGGACATGCAGTGGTGGCTGATTTTGGAGGTAGGATACATTTTGCAGTGTTTTATGAGCACACAAAAGACTTTATACTTGTTTTTTCACAGATGCAGTACTACTCCCCCAAGACCTGTCAACATACTTTAATGTGTAAAGTTGGTGGAGTGACTCTTTAACTACCAGTAGATGTACACTGTCTGACCGTCGCACGTCCTTTGCTTCCTCTACAGAATCTAGGTTTCTGCAATCGGTGGAAGAAGATAACATGACTAAGCAGCCGGGGGTCAGTGCCGTCTTCCTCCTTTTTGATTTAGCGGATGACGCACACAAAACCCTTTGGAATGAGTTTTCGCCTTCTTTGGCCAAATTCTCTCACACCAAAGAATAAGGCACTTCGTACTGAAGTGTATGCTGTTATTTTGTGGGAGTACAAGCCAGAGCTTCTGCTGGCTCCTGCCATCAATTACCCACTAGCTGAAAAAAGAAAAACTGCCTTCATGCAGATTTTGTCTCAGTGTGCTGACTCATCACTACCCAGAGTGCTTGGCCTGCAGTTTGGTGTTAAGTGTGTTTCATCTCTTGGGAACTGCCTGTTGTGAGTAAACTACTTGCCCTTGCAGGGACACAGTCTTCATGTCAGTAATTGGGACTCATTTGTGTGTGTGTGTGTGTGTGTTTGCTTGCGCGCGCGTGTGTGTGTGTGTGTATGATGACCTGATGTCTTTAAACATCACAGTTCTATGATTCTTTTATGTATGTATTTTATTCTGTGTATGTTTGTGCAGAATCTGCGCTGGATGGCTCCCGAGGTCTTCACTCAGTGTACTCGCTACTCGGTGAAGGCGGACATGTTCAGCTACGCCCTGTGTCTCTGGGAGCTGTTGACTGGAGAAATTCCCTTCGCTCACTTGAAACCTGGTGTGTTTTTTCTTCAAGGTCAAGTCATGTCAAATGCTTGACGATCCAGCGTGTAGGATTTAGGGGCACAAATGGAATGAAATGTTATATGTTTTCATGGGTCTATCCTCTGAAACTAAGAATCACTCTGTTTTCGAGGACAAACCAATAGAGAGAGACAGGAGGATCCTGCCTTCTGTGTTCTGACAGGACCACCTCTTTATGTTGTTCTCTGTCCTGATTGGATAAAGTGACATGGGTTACTGACCAAACACTCCATAAAAGTAATTACAGTTGGAATATGGAGCTAATAAATAATTATTTTAATAAATATATATATAATATACAGCAGCTTTAATCCAACCCAATCCAATAAATGTCCATGAAAATCAAAGCTGAAACAGCATGGAATTCCATGGCGTTCCAATAGCTGTTGAGAAATTTCACTCAAAACCGCAAATGTCCACGATATTGCTTGTCGACCGAGGACGTCTGCACAAAATCTCATCTCAGATAGCTGTTGAGATAATTGGGTCTGGACCAGAGTGCTGTACCCACAGACTGACATTTTGGTCCATAGCACTAGTATGACTCCAAGTATTTCAATCATAGTTTTTTATGTTTTAAAATGGCAAAACAAATTGAAAAGGCAGAAAGCTGTCAAACCACATTGAAACTAATATTTAGATGTTTCTTCTGTCTTCAGCTGCTGCTGCTGCAGACATGGCCTACCATCACGTCCGGCCTCCTATTGGCTACTCCATCCCCAAACCCATCTCCGCGCTGCTGATGAGAGGCTGGTACGCCTGCCCGGAGGTACATGACCTGACTTCATCCCATTTTGAATTTCCTTCGTTCTCAACTCATTCACAGTACAGTTTACACTCAATATAGTTTTATATGTACTGTGTGCTGTACTGTCAAGCACATACACTCAAAAAGGGATTGTTTGGTAGTTTCAAACTGTAAAATGGTCCTTCTATGTCAATAGCTATCTAGCCATGATGAAGCTCAGAGAGGTAATTGCAGCTGCCCCTGCAAACACGTGCAGCAGTAATGAACGACCTCGACTCGTCCCCAGATGATACATTATTGCACGGCTGTTCACATTTAGGAGCAAGGCGTGACCTGGTCCGTCCTCGCTTCAGTGCTGAGATGGTAGTAATTAGCCAGGCATGTTTTTTTCCCCGGCCTCATTAAGGCACATTCTATCACGCCATAGCATGTTGGCACATTTCTCCCTCTGTGCTACATCTCCTTCCTGTTTGCCAACCAGTCAGTTGCTCCCGCGGTGATCAGCTCGTCCTCGTACAGCTTCTTCAAGACACTTGACGGCAAGCACGAAGTTTCATGTGCATCTCTCATGGTGCTTCACCTGTACTGTACAGGTGAAGCACCCAGTGATCAGCTCCTGTGGGGCTAAAAGCAGTACACGCTGCACTGTGTTTACAGGATTTGCACTTTAAAATGATTTTGTTTAAGCCTGAGAGAGTGAATGCTGCAGGGTAAGCGGATAAACACTCTTCTAAGTCATCTGAAGCGTCTAATTCTACTGTTCCTAATCGGCGTATGATCTTATTAACTCTAAGGGCTTCTATTTGAAAGTCTTGTCATCAGCTTTTCCTTCTTTACTGTGCTGTCTCAATTTTCCCGTGCTCCTGTATTGAAGCAGTACGCAGACAGACCTCGGCCTCGATCTGAGGATGTCATGTATAATTGAACAGCTCCGGGGTGGCAGCGTTTGTTGTTTTACAGTGAGGCAAGAGATCTGAGGACTGCTTCTGAAGCGGAGTTCACCTTTGCTTTATGTGTGGGTGGACTACAATGAGCTCAACATACAGGACGGTGTTTGAGAGAATACACTTGTGTCTGTACCTGACGTGTTTGGTTGTTCAGCGCTGAAGCAGAAACAATAATTCAAGTTTGCGTTTCCACTTCAGGACCGGCCCGAGTTCTCTGAAGTGGTTTCCAACCTGGAGGAGTGCTTGTGCAACGTTGAGGTACATAATCGTATTTAACACTGCAGTGCATTACATATATGCTGTGATAATTAAATCTTCTCAATTTTGTCGGTATATCGGCTGGTGTGTGTGTGTCAGCTGATGTCTCCGGCCTCTAGTAACAGCAGTGGCTCCCTGTCGCCCTGCTCCTCCACTGACTGTCTGCTGGGGCGAGGAGGACCCGGCAGGAGCCACGTGGCCGCCCTGCGCTCCCGGTTTGAACTCGAGTACGCCCTCAATACACGCGCATACGCCTTCTGGACTCAGAGGTACGAGAACTCAAGCACGGTCACAGACAGGTGAGGCTCCAGAGAAGAAGGTTAATTTACAGCACAATGACAGCATTTACACCCATTAACCCAGCTATTAGTTGTGGCTGAGTTGGTGTATGGGATCCTGGGATATTACCTTGATTTTGACAGTTTTCTTTAATGTTTCTTGTTTGGCTCACATTTAAACAACAGCTGGAGTCTCTGACTTGGGCTAATCAGGCAGAAAAAAAGCCATTTCCATAAACATAACCAAAATGTATATAAAAAAACGAATATACTGTCATACATGTTATACGATGTCCTGTCTCCTCGAGAACTGAATCAACCACTTTGTGGATCAGTCAGTAAATGTTAGGATGCTAAGATCTTGTCTAAACCTGTCACTGTAGATCTATTATTGCCCATGATAAGATGGCTTTCCTTTTCTTGCCTTCATTTTACTTCAAAACTAATTTTGGAGGGAAGTTTGGAAGAAAATGTTGTAGCCTCCCACGAACTTTTCTCAGAGCTTTGATTGCTTGAAAATGTTTGCACGTCTCTGCAGCCAAATAAATCTGAGCTCAAACTGATACAGATGTTGTTTTTAAAGTCATCACTGCAGAGGGAACACAGATCCCTTAAAAAGTAGTAAAAAAGGTTGAACCAAGAATGTTCAGTTAAATGGGCTTTAAACTCTGCTAACAAGAACTTCAGAAACATCATGTCTGGGCTTGCTCCGATTTGTAGAAACGACTCAGTCTCAGCAGTTGCTTTGCCAGTAACATGTTGCTTGGATACCGGACAGGAAACAAAGGAAAGCAAATGCAATAAAACATGCATGGTGAGGAGGAAGGCCTCCGTTAGACGCCTGGCTTTACTGTGTACTGTGTATTGTGTGTGCAACAGTGTGTGTGTGTTTGTATTTGTGTGTGCATGTCCCAGTAGTCGCAGCCTGGTAACAGCTTTGACCCAGAAACAGGAGGTAGGGTTATTGTGGTGTTTCAGTGACTCGTCAGTAATTCCCTCGTGCTCCATCAAAAGTTAGACAAAAAACTTTCTGGACGTTTATCCCCCCCCCCAAAAGAAAAAAAAAAAAAAGATTGCAGATTATGCATCATCCCATCAAACCCATCATCAATTCTGTATACCGTACTCCTGCAGAGAGAGTGACAGTACCCTGGTATTGGTTCGGACATTACATATTGAATTTCTTCTGCGTCTATCTGGATCCATCTCATCTGTCCTTCCCCGTGTAAACTAAGCAGTATGTATTTCTAGACCAGTGTTCGGAGTGGATTAATGTGTAATGACTGATTTTATTTATTTAATTTTTTTCAGTGAGCGCCGTCGTGCATCTGGAGGCCTTTCACTGGAGGAACTCAGAAGGAACATGCAATTTTCTCCCATTGATCGAAACGGTGTGTTCGCAGACAACATCTGCCCCGATACTGTACAGTGACAACCATTTTTTTTTTTTTTACCAGATGTTGATGATTATTTTATCCTATAACTTTCCCTTTCCTTCAGCAGTGAAATTATTCACAAATGAAACTGATCATGAACAGCAGATGTCAGTAACTGACTTGTCTCTTTTTTTTCTTTCAGGGTACGTGTCTGATCCCATGAGCACCATGAGATTCTGCTCGTCTTTCAGCAGCAGCGGCAGCTTCGAGGACAGTAACTAAACATGCTTCAAGCTCCCTCTCTCCCAGGTCTCCCTCTGTTATTATTTTATTCGTGGCTGTTTGGACTGTTCATTTGAAGTAAAACTGCATAAATAGTAATAAGTACAAGAAGAAAATAGTGCCAGCGGAACTGTATTTAGTTGTACCATACTGTATGGACGAGCTGTAGAAGAATTCACAGTACCCTCTCAGTCTGTAATATTTTGTTTTGTGCTACATTGAGTTTGTTACAAACATTTTTTTAAGACTCCGTTGAGGCTTTTAGATATTGTAAATACTGTATGTGATAATCAATTGTTCTTGTGTACATGGTTTGCCTAATCTGAAATACAAGCTTTAAGAATCCCACTCAGTGATCACACGTCTTCATTCCGGGAAAAAGAAGCATCAAGTCATCATCCATCTTTTGTTGTCTAATGTTTTTTTATTTTTCTATAAGTGGCCAAATCACACAGGGGTTCAGTCATTGACAGATATCAAATGAACAGATGAAGCCTCACAAACCCGGATGAAAAGGCAGTAAAAATAAATATTCAAAGGAAAGTTCACCCAAAAATAAAAAAAAATATTTTCCTCTAACCTGTGGTGCTGTTGAAATTAGGAGTCGCAGAATTCTGGAGGTATCAGCAGTAGAGATAGCTCGCTAAATTAAGGAGGAAGCTGTTACTGTTTGCATCCTGCATTGTCGTGAGAAAAGCATCTTGTCCATGAGTAGATGCGTGCTTCCTTCAAAGCAGTGATATGGTTGACACGTGTGGTTCAGTAGAAAGAAAAATAGTCCCTACTTTCTCACAATAAGGCCTGTGGATTACTACGAGTGGCCGGGTCATGATTGCTGGTCATTGCTGTTGATTTGTTCAAATCCGTTTTTCTTTTAAACGTTAGAAATCGCTACGGCTGATATTTCCAATATTTGGCAACTCACACCAAAACAATCCAAATGGAAAAACAACACTACAGGGCCGAGGAAAATTATGTGTTTCTGATTTTGCAGTCAACTGTCCTTGAAGAATATGTTTTTAGCAGCAGTAATGCACATTGTGTGGCTAAACTTGACATTTCACAATGTTACCACTGTTTTATCTAACTAATTAGCAGTCTCAATGTGAATGAACCCTTAATGTTATCTAATGTTAGCATTTCTGATGTTCCACTGTATTTATTTGTCTTGACATCATCCAAACATAGAACCATTTTATAGCGACTAAAATGATCATCAACACAGTGCAACTACAGATCTGCGATCACAGTGAACTTCTGTAGCATCGTGCTTGTGCCCAGCGGTCATTGGAAATGTAAAGTGCACTAACTAAGCTGCAGGAGTCCAACAACGATGAATTATTCAATCATATGTGAGTGTGAGTGGGAGGGTATCTGTTTACAAATGGGTGATAGCAGCCATACTTGATACCTCGCACAAGCTACGCCTCTTTGTTGCCAACAATAGGAAGAGACGGTCTATTGTAAACATCTTATACAGCAGTCAAAACTCATCATGCAGCTTCTTTTGGGTGATTGAAGGATGAAGGCCATCTAAGAAGAAGTCATTGTAATGTAAACACAGAAACCACAAGACACTTGACCTCCGCTGTCAACAGCAGAATCAGATTACGTTTCCTGATCGCTACAAATATTCTGTTTCTAGCTCTTAATCTGATTGTCTAATAGCGGCATGAAGGCACTTCCTCATAAAGGTCTGCAAGTCTTTAGCTTTTTAATATTGTCACTTTTAAAGTCTTTTCTTCTTTTAAATGTTTACTTGTCAAAAAAACAAACAAGTAAGGCGTCACTGTACCTTGGTGCCACAGCTCTAATGTCCACTCTCCGTCCTCGCAGCAGTCAGCAAAGGATGTGAACTTCGACTGAACAATGTTTCATCCACTGAGAAAGTGCTCAGCTGGTCTTTACTGAGAGTGTGTGGGATGTCTCGGATTAGCTGCACGCCTCTTCTGTCTCCGCTGATGCTCTCGTCCGACGGTTTGGGTTGAGTCTCTTCAGGAGGGGACTCCTCATGGCTCCCATCTTCTGTAAAATCAGTTATTTCTGTAACTTCTCGACTTCTTTCCCACGTTTCTTCTGTCTCTTTCAGCTCATTTGTCTTCAATTCAGAGAGCCCTTCTGGACCTGTTGGATGCTCATGGTGCTCTTCTGTTTCGGATGAGGGTAGAAGATCTTTGATCTCTTCAACTGTTGTTTGTTTTTCATTTAGGTCCGGCTCGTTCGGCCCATCGGTAGTTTTCTCCTCAGCTTGGTTCTCAGAGACGCTCTCACGTCTGCCACTAGTGACTGAATGATGAGTGCCTGCGATGCTTTCCACTTCCGCTTTGAAAATATCAGTTTGCTCTGTGTCCTGAGTTAAACCCTCTTGAACTTTCTCTTCTTTCAGAGATCCTTCACTTTCTTTGTTCTCTTCTAGGTCTCGCCCTTTCACAGACTCTTTATCGTTTGGTTCACTCTCTGCTTCTGGTATTAATTCTTTCACCTCAGTCTCTTCAGTGTCTTTGACAGGGTCTTTCTCTGCATCTTCAGCATGACTGCTCTCCATAGCTTCTTCTTCTGTTTCATCATTTGACTCATTTATGTGTCTCACTGTTTGCTCTTTTTCTGCATTTTCAGACACCTTTACCATCTTAAGTGGACTCTCTGATCTCTGCGGCTCTGTAGGTTGTGTCGCTTCTTCATCAGAGTTGGATACCTTCGATTCTGATTCCTTAAAGTCTTCTAAAGGTTCAACAAACGTCTCAAAAAACTTGGATTTTTGGTGCACGCTCACCCAGTTTTTGACCAGATCCTTGCTGTCTTCTGTTGCTAAGGCCTCCGGGGTTTCTTTACCTACTGCAGTGCCCTCTTCAGTGTTTTCGGCCTTGTTGTTTTGACTACGCGGGGACGGCTGTGCATGAGGTTTAAGCAGCACACTCGCTCCTTCCTCCGAGGCCTTGCTCGCCTCTTCTGTGTCTCCATTTTCTCCATCGGCAGCAGAGAGGTCAACGGCAGAAGTGTTCTCCCCAGCTCGTGGGTGTTCGTCGGTCTTAGACGGTTCACTGGACTCGTTTGCAGCTGTATCATTTAAGGGTGTTGAAGATTGTCCCTGATCACTTGGGGAAGCAACAATCACCTCATTGTTGTTACCCTGGAGGTTATCGTTCATTTTGATCACACCTGTCTCTCTGTTTTCATGATCAGGGTCAGATATGTTGCCGTTTTCATCTTGTTTTCTTTCCTCTCCTTCCTTTCTGTCATCTGATTTAGATTCCTCTTTTGTTTCCGTTCCAGATGTCTCTGACTCACAGTTGTTTTCTGTCGGTTCGTCTTGCTTTTCCACACTCTCGTCCCCTTGCTTAGCCTCGCTTTCTACCACATTGGTGTCAGAACCCTGATCGACTTTGTTGTCTTCATGTTTTTCAACACCGTCTCCAGACTCCACAGTTACTTCTTCTACCTCTGTGCTCTCACCTTCCTCAGTTTTTATCTTGTTTTCTGTTTCTTCTTCTGTTTTCGCATCATTTTTGCAATCAGTTTGAGCCTCTCCCTCGTCCTCATGAGATTTGATCTCCGCTCCTGTAGAAATCTCTCCATTTTCAGCATCAATTTCTCCATTGTCATTGTCGTCTCCTCCTTTTTGAGCGTCATTCGTCACATCTTCGCCCTCCATCCCGTTGTTTGGTGTCTCCTCAGGCTCATCCGCTGCATTTGCTGCTTCACCGTCACCGACGTCCTCTGACTCAACAATATTTCCATCAGATATTTTCACATGATCTTTATCCAAGTCTGCTTCTGCACTTTTCTCAGGTTCTTCTGCAATCTCAGATGTTTCCTCTCCTGCTGCAGTCTTGTCAGATGCCACTTTCTTCTCTTCAGATTCTTCATCATCTTCATTCTTGGCAGCTTCACTTTGCTCAGCGTTGTTCTCATTCTGACCTTTTTCTGGCTCATCATCCTTTCCTTCATCGGCAGCTGTGCTTGGCTCACTTATCTTTTCACCCTCATTAGTTGAATCATTCGCCGCTGCCTTTTCTTCAGATTCTTGCTCGCCGTTTTCGTTCTTGACACATTCACTGTCTTCATCTTTCTCCATCTTTTCTGATTCGTCTTCCTTCTCTTCGACCGCCACTTCTTCGTCATGAGTGTTCTCTGCTTGTTCATTTGCCTTTCCTTCAGCGTTTGAGTCACTTTTGGGCAACTCTGAAGTGTTTTCCTCATCTTCTACCCTCTCTACTGTCTTACTCTCACTATTCTCCTCTCCTAGTTTTTTGTCTTTATCATCATCTGCTTTGCTTTCCTCACTACTGTGACCATCTGTAATCTCAACTGGATCTGTTTGCTTTTCTTCCTCCTCACATTTCTCCTCTACCTTAGAGTCTAATTCCACAGATTTTTCTGTCTGCTCTTCTCCCTCATCACACCTTTCTTGTTGCTTGTCATCTTCCTTAGCCTCTGCTGCTGACACTTCTTCCTCTTTAATATCATCTTTATTGCTCTCATCCTTTGCATTGTCCCCACTTGTTTCTGCTGTTTTTTCAACTGTGGTGTCTCCACTCCCCTCCAGCGAGCTGCTTGAATTCTCCGCTGTGACTTCTGTTTGTGATGCTGCTCTGTCTTCGCTGTCTTCCTGCTGCCTCTCCTCTGTGTCGGTTACAGGTGCCTCTTCACAGTCGAGGGCCTCTCGCTCCTCTGAGGGCTCTGCTTTCATCTCCATTGTGTCGCTCGCTGTCATCGCCTCCGCCTCTGCATTATCTGCCGCTGCTGTCTCATCAGTCTTTTTATTTGGCTCTGATACCGATGACTCATCCTCTTCACTAGTTTTTGCCCCTTGCCCCGTCTCGTCGGGCTGCGCCTCAGCCTCCACTCCAGGTTCCTCTGCGTCTTTCTCTGCCGAAACAGTTTGTTTCGCTGCTGCATCTTCTTGATGCTCTGAAGTCTTGTCATCTTCAGCCATTTCCTCTTCAGATACTGGAGGCAGAGCTGTTGATTTGTTATTCTCTGTTGTGTTTCCTTCTGATGCAGCCTTTTGATCTTCCTCATCTGTTTTGACCTTCACTTCGTTCTGTTGGGGTTCTTGTTCGGTTTCAACCTCCTGTTCTTTTGGATCAGACGTCTCTTCCGGATCTGGTACCAACACTTCAGCTTCACCACCAACATGTTCAACCTCACATTTTGTCTCCTCCGCAAGGGTCTGCTGCTGCTCTGTGCATGCCACTGCTTTCTCTGGAACTGCATCTGCAAATACAATCGACGGATCATTTAGGAAAATACGGATTCTGTTGTTAAGCTAATTCATTTTAATAAGAAAAATTAGAATCTGCTACCCTTATTGTCCTGCGCAGAAGCTTTACTTGCGGAATCCTCCTCCTCCTCAGTGCTTGTGTCGCTCAGTTCAGGCTCAGAGCTGCAGTGCGACTCCTTCAGGATGGCCTCTGCCAGCTTCTCCTGCACAGATTTAGCTTGGGGAAACAAAAAGAGACATTAAGCAAACATTTATGCCAGTACAGGGTGGACTTATTGTGACACATGATGTCCGGATGTTAAAATGAACGAGGCAGAAATTGAACAACGTAAATCCGATGAGAGAACTGAGCCAATGAAGAAACATCCAGCCATGAACGAAACAAAGATGTCTTTAATATACAGGTGCAAACAATGGGAGCAACACAACATGCACAGAAAGAAAAATAAAAAAGAAAGACATAAACAAGCATCACACAGTACACAACCAAAATCAAAACTTACTTCATGTAGTTTTAGGATGTGAATTTGAAACTCTAGCTAATGAGAAACACTCGATCTTCATCTTTGGCACTGAAGTGTTTGTGCGAGTAGGAGCACAGTTTGAATGTGGAAAACAACTTTGATTGAGGAGGTCTACCTAGAATCCTGGTTCCATTAATAATACATTTTCTGAACACGTTATACTTGAATATGCAGGAACTCTTCACAGCTGCATATTTTGAGATTTTTGAAATACTGGGATTTGTCCAGTATGAAAATGTATGTATTTTTCCATCAGCGGCTGCTTCCTTCTTCTCTTCTGATTGCATTGTTACCCCCCACAGACCTTTGTTTCCCCATTGTTTTTACAGAGCTATGTTTTGAAATGTGTTTTTACTTCATATAATTTTTGCTTTAACTAGAACTGCATTGCGCAGCTTTAAAGGGTCTATCTGAAACAATTTGCAGCAGTTTATAAATAGGCGTATTAATCACTTTTATTCACTTTATTATTATTGGCAATATGTGATTGATTTGTAACGTGATGTGAAATATGAGACCTTCCCCGTCTCTCTTGGTTGTCTATACAAGCCTGTGGTCGATTTGTTTAAGCTGTTTAATGCTGCTGGACTGTGGTTTTCTTTACAAAGGACATGGGTCGGATTTTCCACAACAGTTTAAAGGATGTCACATTATGCACGTTCTCGGGTACCTCGCCTGAGTGCCTCTCAGAGAGCATCATTTGATAATGTTAGTTCAGAAATGGAGTCCGCTAACAAAAACTAACGACGGCTTCCAACACAACTCAGACTTTCCACACAGCTTTCTTAAGAACAAATACGATCAGTAAAAAGCAATGTTAGAAAATGTTTAAAGCCTTAAAATATTGCCAGGAGTGATACAATTACAACCAACATTTTAAAGGTGAAACATATTGAAACTCATTTAAAGAAAAACAAAAAACTCAAACACAAACAAGGAAAGATAAACAAAAACAAAAACGCACAACTAATTTTTCCACTATTACATTTTACAACAACCTAACAATGTTGCTTGAAATATCTCAACCTGACACTACAGCACTGATAACACTGTGATAGTTATTCAGTTGTTGTCAGGGCTGTACACACCCGATCCTGGCACTGATTCAGACTCAAATAATGTGGTTGTTATAATAGTGGAAAAACCTCCATTCAAGATGGATCCATGTTCTCACTCAGGTGAAAGCTCCAGAGCTGCATCTGTTGGTTTATACTCACCCCTCTCAGGTTCCTCCTCCTGTTCGCACTCATCTACACTTTTCTCAACTTCTCTGTCTCCGGAGGTGTCGTCACTCTGCTTGTTCCCCGAGGGAACGTTGGTGTCAGAGATGTCTATCTCTGTGCTTTCCCCCGCACTGTTGTGTGTGTCAGAGTCTTTCGCCGCAGCAGCCTCCGTCTCAGTGGCAGGGTCTGTTTTATCTAGTGGAACAGCAGTTTCCTCTTGATCAACCTCTTGAGGTTGGTCTGCTTTCTCGTCCTCTCTGGAGTCTTTGACGGCTTCAGTATCGCTCTCCTCTTGTTCGCTGCCCGGGGAGCTGGAGCCTGAACGAGACTTTAGGTCCTCTGGGCAAGAAAGATGAAGCACTTTAAATTCCATAACAAAAAAATCTCTCTCCAAACTCCCACTTTAGCAACAGTCTCTTTTCAAAGTAGGCAACTACATAAAAAATCAACAGAAACGAGTGTTTAAATGGCCTCAAAAAGTTGTTTTTCTGTATTAAAAGCAGTTGTCAATCGAATAGATTTTGCTTTCAAATCTCAGTCTCATTTTGTTCTCATGCAACACTTGAAAGACTTTATCAAACAAGGGATTTCACCCACCATCCTTCTCGTCGTCCTCAGTCTCAGAAGCATCTCTCTCTTTCACCTGCCTTTGAGTTTCACTGGATGGAGACGGGGATTTCTTTTCTTTTGCCTCGGCATCTTCCACAGGGCCCTCGTCGTCTGCTTCAAAGTCTTCCTCATAATCTGAAGAGGAAGACGTACAGAAAAGTCATTGAGATACATGGTAGAGAAAAGATCTGTGAAGTCTGTTACATAAATGCCCTGGCATAGTCACTATACCATCTCTGACTTTGTCCTCTACAGCTGCTGTTTCTTCTTTGACTTGTGTCTCCATGTCCTGCTGTTGGCTGGTTTCGCCCTCTGAATGGGATGCAGCGTCCTCTCTGGCCCCCTCTGTGTTCAGCTCAGGAGCATCCTTCAGGCTGATGAGCGACTCTTCTGTTCCTCCGTCCTCTCTGACCCTCTTTGGTGGAGGAGTGGGCTTTTTGTCCAATCCCATAGCTATGATGCACCTAGAGGAACAGTAATTCATTTTCTTGCTGAGAATTTGATGGTAAGATAAGTTCATCTTGCTCAGAAGAACACAACACTGACATATGTTCATCAATTTAAGATGTAATTGTAGTAGTTGTTAGCAAACAGTTAGCGAGTAGACAAGAGGTGAGAATAGTATTTTTTTGGAGTTGTATTTCTGGTCACCTGAATGCATTCCAATATCTACTGTCCTCTGTCTCTGATTTGCACCATCCACCATCTCCTGAGGAATTATCTGTCTCTTTAGCTGATAAATGCTCCAAAATATTCAAGAGCTGGTCACTAACTTAATCTCTCTTCTGTTCTGGGGCTGGGCAGGTAATGTACAGTCAGTTTTTATAATTTTTCAGCTGAAAACTGTGCTGTGAGAATGAACCAAAACAGTAATGTAGCAAAACATGAGCAGCAGGTTGTTATAAAGGTCTGTAGACATGAACATGAAAAGAAAGACATGAAAGATAATTCTCTGTGGTTTCATCATAGCAAGCAACACTTTTCACATACAAGTACTCATGTGATATGTTGATATGATGAATATTAATAAAAATTTTAATAGAACATTAGGAGCTTGTTAGCTTATCTTATCACACAGACTGCATACAGGAGAAACGGCTAACCTGGCTCCAAAGGAAACACAATCTGCCAACCAGCACCCCCAAAACTTGTTGAATCTGGTTTGATTGTTTGTACAAAAACTGGAAAATCATGTAAAATCAACACGTTGTGGTTGACCACTGTGGGGTCATTGTGAAATAATCAGACACATAACCCCTCTGTTAATTAGGCATTTATAAAGGTACTGACAGGTGGGTTTCAGAGCCATCTTTAAACAGAGCCGGGCTAGCTGTTTCCTCCAGTGTTTGTTCAAAGCTAACTACTGTTGTCTGTACAGCAGCTTCATATTTAATGTAGTGACATGAGAGTTTAATTGATCTTCCCATCAAAATGTTCCTTTAAATTGAGGAACTCATATTTTTTGCCATTTATTGTAATGGTATCGTCTCAGTTGTTTTACATCAGACAGTTCATTCTCTATAAGAGCACTCCATAGATTTTTAATGCACTCCTATCAGACTATGGGCAAACAAAGGCATTCTTCATCCATGTCAAAATATAGGGCCTACATTACCCACAATGCAACCTTGATTGCTGGCAGTTCACTTGGAGACCCGTGTGTTATTCTGGTAGTGGCTAATGCAGCATGGAGCTTCTAGCTTAAAGCAGCGATGAGGAGAGTGCTGTAGGGGTCTGGTGAGCTCACTTCTTTCTAACTTCAGTTACTTCAGATTTTTTTTTCACTATCAAACCAAAAGTCTTCAGACCCAACTGACTCACCCACGTGACATCACAAAAGGTAACTCAGCAGATTTCCTGCAGTTTCCTCTGGAGCCACAAAATGCTTCTTACAACTTGTTTTAAATATGCAGTAATACAAGAAGAGACCTTACTTGTAGCAGGGAGAGGCCCTCTCTACACGGGAGAAGCCAAAGTGTCCGTGCCTGCCGCCAAGTCTGGAGCCCTTCCTGTGTTTGAACTCGCAGCAGGAGCTCAGGCGCTCCACCTGCAGCCCGTTCAGGAAAAAGGTCAGGCTGAAGGGGTAGCCTCGGTGTCGCCTTGAGATAAACTGGAAGGTCTCTGAGGATGGATGAGAGGAGTGAGAACATTTTCAAGACAGGTAACAACAGAAATAACTTAGTTTAAAGTGATCCTATAGACTTGGTGACCCTTTAACAGAGTTATTTTGTGTGCTCAAATTCATCTAAACGATTGGATTTCCCCTATTTGTTTTCTCAATCTTACAACTCTAACAAACAGAACCACAGACCCTCACACTGACCTCCCTCACGGAGCATGCCCTTGTAAACACAAAGGTTCTCTCCTCCACAGTGTTGTTGAAACACTTTGACCTCATCCCTCATGTCGCTCAGGTCGTGGGAGAGATGCACTGATTTGCCAAAGTACGTCATGTTCACACACACTCTGCTCTGGTGCACAGAGCTCCTCAGCATGGGGGGATCCTGGATGGAGAAAAGGGCAGGTTGGGGTCAGATTGATATCAATTTAATCCAGTTTAAGAAATGATTTTGACTTCCAAATTCCCAAATTTGGAACAACTGATCTTATGTTCTAATGAGATTAACTCTCTATAATAACAAATATAATGCAAATAACTGATAACAAGCAAATACACTGTATTTAACAATACTTTGTGGATACGGATGAAGTTATAGAAAATCTATGTTTGCATTTTGGGCGAAGTTAAGGCATACAAATGTATTAAACACATACAAGAAGTCTGGCAAAATCTAAGCATCTCCTGGAAATTTTAATTGTTGTCTCTAATTAATCCGAAGAGGCTGCAGGTTGTAAGTTTGTTGTGGAAAGTTTTGTTGCCAGGGAAAACATAAAGAGAGATATAAACCTCGTTGATGTCAGCTCCGCTGGAGGCAGTGGTAGGACGCAGTCTGCGGCCTCTGAGCGTGCCGCTGGCATTGACCTTTAACCCCCTCTCCTTCCTCTTCGTGGTTGGAGGCACTGGTGTGACAAAGTTGTTGATGACGGGGAGGCAGTAGGGTGAGATGTCTCGAGAGGCCTCCTTTGTGTTCAAACGTCTGCGGGACTCCATCTGCGAGAGAAGTTACACAGATATTCGTTCAGCTTGTAGCGCAATGACTGTGCATGTGGTGTGAAAACAGTTACTTTTAGCACACATAAAGGTTTTTTGAGTTAATGTAAGATACAGTTAAATATATTTACAGCAAAGTTTCTACATCTTTAAAGAGTCGTTTCCCTTTCCCACACTTTGACCAAGGGTAGATAATACTGGTCTCATTCTAGAACCAAACAGAAAATAAATATGATTTTATCTGTAGAGAAATTCTCCTCTGTGCAAGCAAGCACTTGAGTGGAGGAATGAATGAATGAGAGTGTGTCTCATGTGTCACGGCCTCACAGTGCAGTTGAATGGCTGGTCGTTCTCATTGGAGGAATCGAGGGGTCTGTAAGGGGAGCTGCGCCTGAGCGACGCCGTGGTGCTGTTACTGTGGATCGGCTTCAGACGCACCGGCCTCTGCATCTTCCCCGGAGCCGTGTTGGGTCGAGATGAGCCTGGCTGCAGCACACATGACACACACAAGAACAGTCAGCATTCATGTTTATTGCTGTGGAAACCATAGCAACAACCAATATAAAATCTAGGTATCACATTCAATTCACCACTGAACTTTGAATCACATACTCAATAACTTTTAAGGCTCAACATGGTCCCAAGTTATATGACATAGCTGTTTTTAAATCATTGCGTAAAATAATATTTTTTAAATTGGGAAAACCTTATTCAGTGTCTGATCTGTACCTTATATGCTGTTGTTTTACTTCTATTTGTTCTTATTTGTAACCACATTTTGTATAGTTGCCCAACGTCTTATTTTTGCTTTGTTTTTTTGTGAAGCAATTTGTAATCTTTCTTTGATAAGTGCTATATAAAAATAGTTATGATTATTATTATTCAAACCTATAAATCACATTGTAAACTTAATACACTGAATACAACACAAGTACACTAGACTGTGAATTTAAATGTAATTGCCCAATTTGGCATTATTACAAGTGTGTTTGTTTTTGCATGCCACCTATGCCACTGCTATTCTTAATATGTTGTGGTCTTTTAATTTAATGTTATCACCTCATTTACATGTATAAATGATGTATTGATGTATTTCAAACATGCCTCAGCCTGCTGAAGTGTGAGATGTTTGCAGACTCAAGAGGTGAGAGATTTCACAGGGTAAACAGAGATTAAGGCCGGCATTACCAGCTATATTTATTCTGGCATCAAGGTCTGTGACTTTTCATATTTCAAAGATAACACACTTCTAATCCCACTTCTTCATTTGAAACACTTTTGTTTGCACACAGAGCAAACGGCATCTGAGACAGCTCTTCAGACTTAAGTGTAGAGATCATAAGCAGGCGTAGATAATGATTCTCATCACAGACCGACGCTCATCGCCTCAAAGAATATACACAAGTCACTTGTGACTGAGTTTACATGATTAAACATTCTCAAATTTCTTTTTGTCCAGTGAAGCGAAATTGAGGGTGTCTGGCTGAGGATGAAACATCATCAGCAACATCACACATGATATCTCAGTTCATCAATTTATTGACAAAACTCAGAGGGATTGTGCATTAATACAGTACGTGTTTGTTTGGTAGATAAATCTGACCTGAAGTCAGCACGCATTTATCTTAGGCTAGCTTAAAGACTGGAAACGAGGAAACAGCTAGCCTGGCTCTGTCCAAAGGTAAACTGTTGCCCAGCAACCCGTGGAAACTCCAGGAAGACTCCTGGCCAAGAAATAATCTGGCAAATTACCTGCTATAAAAAACACAACCTGTCATTTTTACTACCTTTTATGGATAAAATATATAAATAAGTGATATCTAGAGCTTCTTCCTCCTGTCCTTAGCTAAGCTAAGCTAACTGGCGAACTGGCTGTACGGTAGCTTCATTTATTGTACTGACATGAGAGTAGTATCAATACTACTTGTCTGTTACTCATAAAGAAAAACAATAAACCCAAAATGTTGAACTATTCCATTAATTAAATGTCATACTTTTAAACACACACCCAGATATCTCACACATCGGCCGTCAAAGTCTAACCAAAGTTGGAGGGATGATGCATTTTTACACTTACTGATTACTGAGTACACTACCATTAAATTACACCTCATATTTTTAACTTGTATAACACAGGTATGATTGACATATCCATTTTAAACTGATTGGCCTCATAAAGCTTCTTTAACTCAAGGCCAAAGGGTTTAAAAAACCTTTGTTGCATGATGGAGACACAGTAAAAGGTCAAATATCAAAGGCACTTGATCTGTTCCTGATTTGTCAAAAGGTTTCCTCAATCATTCACAAGTGACAACATATTAAATGTGATATGACAGATACTGTCACACACACTGGATTAAGACAGATGTTTTGACTTACGGACTCAGAGGATTCAGAGTGCTCCCCCTCTGGCCCAGAGTGCTGTTTTCGGATGGCTCTGGCGCCCGTGGGTGGGCGTGGCGACAGGATGCGGATGATGTCTTCTTCGTACCTTTTACAGCGATCCACCTTCCAAATGAGACCATTTATTAATATTGTTGCCTTTTGTTTTCAAATTTAGATACAGTTGTATATAATTATATATTAGTAATGGTGAATGATAATAATATGAGACAAAAATTGGACACTCAGGGTGGACGGTGAGTCATTAGTTTACAGAGCAGTGTTTAAATGTAAATGATGTACCTTGATCTTGTGCACTCTTTCCCTCCTTGCAAACTCCTCCAGTCTCCTTTTGATCTCTATTTGGTGGACACGCTGCATGGAAGGAGGGCACAGAAGAAATTACCATCACTTAATATGCAGGGCCAGGCACAGATTAGCTGACAGTGTGTTGACTGTTTTTGTTCCTCCTGTACACTGTGTTCCCCCCACCTCCATCTCCAGCACCTTGTGGAAAATGGCCTGGGCCAGGCATTCTCGAACGTGTCTCTGGTGGGCTCTCTGCATCAGCTTGTGTCTGTACTCTTTCTCCGGAACAATACGGCCACTCCGGGTGATCTGATGACAACAACAGTGTCAGCAGGGTTTATACAGATTTCTGAGGGTGGTTTTCGAACTGAGGTCACCAACAGCTGATACTTTGTGTAGAAACATAACACAAAAACTCTCTTTCGGCTTCACTATGAGTAACAAGGTCCTACACAAACTTTAATGACAGTTTTAAGTTATTTTGCTTAAAAGATTTGAGGGAGAGAGATCTGTTAATGGGGAGGTCACGTACTTCTGTGCATCAATCAGGATTATGCAACATTTGAACCAAAAACTGATGACAGTTGGCCATTGATAATCAATGAGTCATCAGAGGTAGCTACGGCCCTGATCATCATCACCATCACTGTCATCCAGTTGACGTACCAGTCCGGCTCTGTGCAGGTGTCTCCTGATCCGACTGTTGCTGAAGTATCCAGCGAGATGTTTGTCTGTGAGACTGTTGTAGGCTGAAATAAGTCTGCAGGAATAGAAGAGACACGGAATCAATCCCAGACAGCTGAAGAAACGTAACTTTATAAATAAAAGTCCTAGGGAGAAACTCGAGACTTCTTGATTACAGTTAACGAAAACCAGAACCTCAATCGAATGCTTTACTGGGACCCAACACCATGTTTGTTTGTTGTCCTCATTAACCGGACATCGGCTTGTCCACAACCGAGCTCGTCTGAAAGTGTCTTTCCAACGCAGGTTTGATTTCCTCCAGCATTTGTGTACGAGACAACAGGATCTTACAACTATAGAGTCTGTTACCGGTGTCCGATTACGAACAGGAATTAGAGGGGATGGCGCACTTAACCCCGTCTGCCTCCTCTTTGTGGCTCTGGCTTGTTTTGTCTTCTGTCTTTGGCTGCAGATTTCTCTTTGAAACAAAATGTTGCGGATTGACTGTCACCTGTTATTTTATACATAACACTCTCTGAAACTCTGATGCTTTGAGGAGGCAGAAATACACAGCATGTTGTGACAGTTTGTCAAGAAGAGTGAAAATATGAAACTATGTTTGTTTCTGGACACTTTCGCTTTTTACATTTTTTTTATTCATATTAGTACACCAGGATTCTCCAACAGTAGCTTTGGCATATGTTTGGGGTCAACAAAAAGTAGTCCATTATGTCTCTGTGCAGTGAATAGGGTTCCCAAAGGAATTCAAATAAACTAAACATGGATACAATTTTGTGACTCAGTCAACCCAGTGGTGCAAGTATTCATAATTTACTTGAGTTTCAGTCAGATATTACATAAGAAAACTGCATTAAACATTGCTGGCAACACATACAACATGTACTGTATTTTTATCATGTCATTGGATCATTTGCTATTGATATCTGTAAGCAGAACTTAGATTTTGTAGGTCAAGATGGAGCTAATTTGAGCTACTTGAAATGTATATTGTACTAATTTGTCAGTACAACATTTGAAGCAGTTTGTTTCTGCTTCACCTCCTTTTCTTGTCAGATTGTGTCCAGTGTCTGTATGTTTTATTTAAACACATAAACACTTTTTTAGTGCACTTTTTTAAGGTACACTGGCATATTTGTCAACTAGGCTAAAAGCAGTTCATTATGTCTCTGTGGTGACTATACGGAGAGGCAAGTTTATCTGTATAGCACAATTCAGACACTCAATGTGCTTTGCGGGGGCATAAAATTACATTTAAACACATTAGAATTACATTAAAACACATTAAAATTGCATTTAAAATACATTGAAAAGAAGTAGGAAGACAAAATATTAAAGTTAAAAAAAAAAGCTCAAATAACTGTATATAATGCTGCAAATTGTATTTCATAATATAATAAGTTCCTTAAGTAGCTAAGAACAATGGCATATGAAAGAAGTTTTTGTAATTGACTGGAATTGTAGTCAAATACTACTGAAGAAAAATACTTAAATACAAGTATATACCAGTATAAGAATAGAAACAACATGCACATC
>OMLP01019210.1:8543-18574 GCA_900302685.1 Spondyliosoma cantharus
CCCCATGCTCTTTCAATAAATCTTTCCTTATCTAAATCTCTCTTTCCTGTAATTCCCCAGCTACCTGTCTATTTTCTCTTCCTCTCTGCCTGGAGGAATGTTATCTCAGATGTCTGTTTGCTTCCGTCTTTGCTCCCATGTCTGTCCACCAGTTAAATAATAATCTTTATTGGCATGAAGATCAATTGCATTTTTATTGTTTATTAGATATTAACTAGAAAATACAACTGTTGTCGCTCTGTCCCCCTGTTTGCTGCTCTGATGCCAGAGCTGCCAGAGTTTTTTAGCAGTTTAACCAAAAATAGATTGTTGACCAAGCTCATTGTAGGGTGTAATTTACAGCATCAATAATGACAATTTACAAGGGACGCTGTGAAAATATGTTAAAAGTCGTGACAAACACACAGGGAATTATCACCTGAATCCGCAACGCCCCTCTGCTTTACAGAGCTCCATAAAGAGTTTCAGCTCATCAACCACAACTTTACTGTTTTGTTTCACTCTCACAGCTCTCAAAGGCTCGTTTTTCGAACCACAGCAGGCAGGTGTTTTCATAGAAAAGGATCTAAAACCCCTCTGTGCACTACATGCTCAGCAGGCTGATAAACACAACAGACCATTTACCGGCTAAAGAGACTCATATTTTCCTTAGGAGTTGGTATAAAAACAGCTAAAAGAGAGTTGATGTCACACACATTCATCAGGTGTAAGGTCGGGGACCATTGACATTATTAACAAATATGGTACCTGGAATTTGCTGTACCTTTTTGGTACTTTGCTAACGTGCTAACATCAGCTGCGGCTGCTACAGGGGCGCTGGCTTTTGGGCTATCAAACACACACACTTTCAGCTCTTATATTTAGTCTTTTTTGTTTCCTCAGGTTGTCAGGTTCAACACAAAGGGACGCAAATGCAGACACTGAGGCAGGCAGCTTGAAATAGAGCTTTAATCAAAACTGAAATGCAAGATAGGAGCAAGAAACGGCACACAAAATGCAGAAAATGAGGAGTAATCCAAGAGCAAAAAAGCAAAACAAAGTAGAAAGCAGAAATGACACAAGGAGTTAGGAAGCAAATTCAGGTAAAGACGATGAGACAACAGGATCGTGCAACAGAGAGGAAAACACTGGCTTAAATACAGAGAGGGTGATTTACTAATGACACACAGGTGCACACAGAAGAAGGGCGGGAAAACAGACAAAAGAAGGAAGTTGAAAGTGAAAACATGACATGTGGTGAGAACTATAAAAAGTAGTACAGACGTAATTCAGTCCGAACCCCCAAAAAAGTAGTGAGTTCTGCACTCAACCCTAATCGGGTAACGTTGCTCAACAACCGTTAACAAGCTGCGAACCAGTTCAATGTCAATATTGTGTTTACAACTTGTTTCCGCTGCCTCGAAATTCCCCAAAAACTTATTGCAGGTTTATATTTAAAAATGATCCTCTATTTCACAAAAAAAGTCTGGAGCAAGTCAGAACTTCTTTTGTTCGTCTCTTCTCTCCTATTAATCGTCTCACGATGCCTCAGGTTTATCTCGTGACCCTTTAGAGGGGCCTGACCCCGAGGTTGGAAAGCACTTGACTCAACCACTGACCTGTAGATAAAGAAGTTGGAACAAGCTCCACCTGGCCCAGCCACCGCAGTACAATTGATGCATTGGTGTTAAAGGTCCAATTTGTAAGAAAGTCCCAAGCATCAACATCTGATGAGTTGGGCACGAGACTCAAAAATCAACTTTCTCACAAAATTGGATCTTTAACAGTAACACTTAATAATAACCATTATTAACACAATAAATGTATAGTTGATTAAACTTCAGTTATTCCACTGTTAACGAACAATGAATGCTTTATAAACTATTAATCAACCAATTGTAAAAGTTAAGTTGCAACTGATGTTTATAACACTTTGTAAATGCTAAATGAATACTGTGCAGCTCATCTATAAACATTATTTGGATGGTCATTATGAAGCTGCAGCAGATTTATATAAACATTAACAATCGCTAAACTGATATTGAATCGACTTTAAATGTTTAATTTATTAATTTTGTTATTAAATTAAATAATGTAATAATATATCAGTCTGGGATTGTTTCACTGCAGAAGTTGAATTTGTTTTCAAGTATATTTCCATATCTTAACTGAAATCTCAGTGCTTCTGACACTGATGGTCTTTCGTAGATTCCTCCCAGTCTCTGTGCCACCCACCGTTTCCCATCACCTCCTGATGCCTCCTCTCTGTTTCTGGCTCTGTGTTTGCAGGTGGAGTGGAGCTGGGCATCAATGCAAGCGGACAGAGACTCAAACACTGGTTCGAGTGTCTCAAAAACAAAGGGAAGAAAGTGGAGTTCTGGCATACGCTCACACAGCAAGGAGCCCCGAGCAGTGACAAACCGGACTAGATTACACGAGACATCCGTGCACACACACACAAACACACACACACACACACACACACACACACACACACATTTGTCTCACTGGAAGATGGCTGATAACAGAGACCAAGTAAAGCAGGAACAGAGGCAAAGGATAAAACATGCAATAATAATAATGCTGAAAATGAAATCCATCATATAATTACAGCACCAACTATTAGTATATGATATTCATACTAATATAGTAATAGTGATGGTAATGATGTGTATCTGAATACATTTTTGGAAATGTATTTTTTTTCTAAAGGTGAACCAAATTGTGACAATGTCCTCATTAAAGTGTTGACGTAACGAAACAGTACTCACAAAAATTGTGCTTTAGACCTTACTGTATCTGTGGAAGACGCTCGTATTCTGTCATTCAGATTTACACCTAATATTGAAGAAATTTTGAGATTAATGTACTCAAAGTTCATTCAGTGAAATGGGGCCAAATGTATGTGCACCCTAGTGACTCATAATGTGGTATATAGTTACAGGAGAGGGGATGTTGTGGAAGGGGGAAGTCTCTATTTTAGTGATCTGATGCAAAACAAACACCGTATTATAAAGCACAAAATGATCCATTTGGTGGATTTGTACCTTTACCGTTTCAGTGTTCTTATGTCTTTCATTGTCTTTCAGTGATGGTGGCTTTCTATACACCTTCATGTCAGGCATTAACATGTCAGTATATGTGTGTTTGTGTGTCTGTCTGTGTGTGTGTGTGTGTTTGTGTGTGCGTGCGTGTGTGCGTGCGTGCGTGCATGCATGTGTGCGAGTGTGTGTGCATGAGGGCTACGAGAATATGAGTGCCTACATTTTCTGTCCGTACAGTGTGTGTCTGTCTGTCTGCATTCATGCCATGCCGCCCCATTCAAGATGTCTCCACGTGACTCCCGAAGCACAGAGGTGTGAAGAAATAATAACAAAGGACAAGAGAGACACATAAGAGAGAGAAATCCTCCGCCGCCGCCGCAGGTCTCAGTGGTGAGAGTGTTCCTGGCTGGAGGACACTGACAAGCTGTCAATCATGAGTGCCAGACCTTTGCCATCCCTTTCTCCCACCGCCAGACAGTCACAGAGCGACTGTAAGGAATATATCCTGACACGTGACCTCTGACCACTCTTTTGGACTTTCCTGACGAAAGGCTAAAGTTGTATCTGCAGATATTGCCTTTGGAAGTTTCTGCTTTCACTTGCAGCTGCATGGTATGAACTAGAAGCTCCAATTCTGCTCCAACAGTTATGATGCAACATTTTGCAGGGCAACATCGCAGCATTAATATATTAGTGTGACAATTCTGATTATCTGACGAGTGAGAATATGGCTGCCTAAAGCTGGAAATCGGCCCTAATCCACTATTGTACACCCGCACACACCGAGAGGATCCCAGAAGATATATATGCATGTTACAAAAATGGGCTGAAGTCAACCATCAGAAGGAGTCACTGCTGTGATCAATGTTACATTCATCCTGTTACTTGCGAGTGATTAAATATCAGGCCTATAGTGGCATCAAGTTCATCTGCTGGACAGGCTACACAGTATCACAGTAGTTTGTGAAGTAGTGATTAAATTTGATCTATAGGATTCCTGTACTGTACATAGGACACAAGTCCCTTCATGTGAATAACTGAAATTATATTTTCCTAAACTTAACCAAAGTGCTTTTGCTGCCTACACCTCACTGCAAGCTGGATGTGAACCCTGGATTTTGGTGTGATTGTCCTGGGCCCTCATTTATCAACAGTGTGTGCACACAGATGGGAGATTTGTAAGACAGAATTTAAAACCTTGTCTATACACCGTTGATAAATGGGGGCCCTGGCCATCCACTCCGAATGCATCCCTGCGACTCCAGCGCTGTTCATAAATGTGGTGTTCCATTCAGTCAAAGCAACCGGGTGCAGGCGTGAAAGATAGTCGTACTGAAAGTCTTAAACAGTTAGAAATTGTCCATGTACACGAATCCTGTAGACTGTATTTCGCTACAGTTTTAACACACTGCTGTGTTACTTTGTCTGAAAAGAGAACAAGAGGACAAGATCACTGGGACCACTGTGTCCGTGTCTGTGGAACAGGACTGCCTGCTGAGATAAACTGTGTGCAGACAAAGACAATGGATCCTACCTTACCACCGCACACACAAATACACAAATATGTACATCCATGCACACACATAGTTAAACGTTGGGAGGTAAAATGGGGTAACACCGTCCATGGAAACATATTTGGCAGCAGGGAATAATTGACATGCGTTATGTGTCTCTGTCCACATCTCTGCGTATCGATGGTATATATGGGCTCGACTATCACTGAATTGTCTAAAAGTCTGCCAGGATATCAGATGCACTCCCCCGTTTCGTCTCACACTACAGCTCTGGCCATACACCGGTTCACAACAGCACACCCACAGTCGGTCAGTGGCCTCCGGGAGTTTTCTAACTGTTGAATCGATCCGGCTGCTCATATTCTTGGTGTCCTTCAGCAACCTTGAGTCTCATCGTCGACTGCAAAAAAATGGATCCTTTGCTGGTGAATTAGGTTTTGAATAAAAAGGGCTTGGGCATTATCAAAGCTTGGAACTAAACAAACTGTTATAACAGGAAGCCTAAACATATTTTCAGTTCATTGACTCGATAAGAGGAGGGTTGGCAGGGATGGCGGGTTTTATTCTGTACTTTTTCTATGCACATCAAAACATCCAGCACGTCAGCAGTGAGATAATCAAACCAAAACAACAACATTATCGTGTTATCCAGGCATCAAAGATGCTTTTCTGGGAATACTCAGTGCTTTGATTGGGGCTGGGCCCGGTGACAGTGATCTAATAGAGTTCACATTTCCGGCTGGATGGTGGCTTATTCCTGTCTCTGGATCTGTTGGTTTTGTTTACAGTCTCCGAATTTTCTGACTCTTGTCTATTGACCCCGCTTTGCTTATGTAATCAGTTTTATCTGCAATACAGCTGCATGTTTAGCAATTACTATCAGCTTGTATAATAGAGTGCAACCTTAGCTGATCATTCTGAATGCTGATGTGTTTACAGTCTATGCCATCTATTCAGTCTCCTGCCATCAGTGTTTGTTTGTTTGTTTGTTTGTGAATACGATGATTCAGGGTATTTTTTGCTCAGTTGCAAGCTCTTGATTTAAAGAAAACAAAACCTTTACTGTCACAGATTTTGACACTTGTCTTCCTTAATAAATTGATATTAAAGTGGTAATGATGCAGGAGAGCAGGGGCGAATGAGATGGGAATTCACTACTGCAGTCCCTGTGCATTCGAAGTCAATGTCAATCACACAGTGTGGCTGCCATCCTGTGGTGGGTTTGTGTAACTACTTCTCAAAATAAATTGAAGTTGTTTCAGTGGTTGACTGTCTTCCTTTTAATGATCGATTTTGTGCTTGATTCTTCAAAAAACACGACAGGCAGCAAATGTGTTTTGTGAACGTGTTTATTCATCATCCCTTAAAATGAGACACACGCAGGGCTTTATATATGTTTTTGTGTGAGGGTCGCTGCTCACTTGAGTAACTACTTGAAGCACTACTGAAACTGAATTTATTTAGAGTTATATCGAGTTTGAATATTCAGAAGAAGCAAGATAATCAAATGGCTTCATGAATATTTGCCCCTGATTCCACTCCCTCCAACTTCTTTCTCATGGGTCAGTCACCCTGCCAATAAAGAGTGGCACGTTGGCCTGGTCACTCCAAAGCAGCATGACAAAAGGCCGCAGGGCAGAGAAGGAAGTGAAAGAGCGGGAGAATGCAGCGGAGGTGACCGCTCCGGCCTCAACTCCTTGTGTGGTCAGTGCGAGGAAAGCTCTGTGCCTGACATCGTCCAAAACCAGCATGTCTTCAGAGTAGATGCCGCACAGGTTGGCACCCTCGAAGAGTGATAACAGTCCTGGTTGAGGGGAAAGACAAATGAAGGAATATGATGGTTGAGTTCAAAAGCAAGGAAGTAAACTGATCAGATACAGGGAGATAAAGGAGCAGATGGGTAGACATGTTTTACAAATTGTGACTTTTGTGAACTCTAAGTCTGGATTGCTAGCACAGCTATTTGAGCTAACTAGCTAATTGTAGTTAGATTTAGCAGTTATTTGGGTGATATGCTGACTTTATTTATTTTAGGGTTAGGGTTAAATATGAATTTGAAATTGAAGGTTTTACATATTGCACCTTTAACAATTGTTTACTGCCTGGTAGATGAGGAAATATACAAACTGAAAGCTTTATGTATCATGCTGATTTTGTGGTGTGAATGAGCTGTACAGACAGCAGAATATAAAAGACGAACAAACCTAATTTCTTCATAAGTACGTGCATGTCTGGCTGCACATCCAGCTTGATTTGGGGCAGAGTGACTTCGACATTCTGAGGAGAGAGCGTTTTCAAATCTTCTATCATCTGACGCACAGCCATGTCTGTCATCCTCTCCTCCACCTGTTGCAGGTCAGACACTGTGTTGGAGGGAGGCAGCAGGATGTAAAGGCTGCTGTCACCCGTGAGAGCAAACCTCGCCACCTGTTGGCAGAGTTAAAACAATTCTAGGTGTTACTGTGCAGCAGGGGTTTTTAAAGTCTATCACAGTGGTACGCCTAGGACCCCCCCACATAGTTTAATCTAATCTCAAAATAATACAGCAAAAGGTCAATATAAATTAATCAGAATTTGAATCAGGATTCAAGGAATTTGCCATGGTGTTCTGATGCAACAAACAAAAGAGGTAGAAAAATATAAAGAAAGGCCCAAAGGAGGTACTCAAGTCAAGAAGAATAATAGAAAAATAGAAAATTGACAATCAAATATGTAAACATATAAACATTATTAAAACAATATATACGATATGACTGTTCATGACAATTCCTACAGTGCTTCGGGAGGTGAAGACAGGAAGTCTAACATTGCCAGGAGTCATGGAGTCACATTTTGGCAAATTGGCACCATAAAAAGTATGCTGACTTAGCTTCTAGCAGTTCCTGTTTACAGTGCAATAATGGATGTACAGGTAGCTATCATCCGCATTACTTTAATACTGAAGAAAACTTTAAAACATGAAGACTATCAAGCAAATTGTGTAGTTATAAGGAGCATGTTTTCATCTATGATAACTATGCAAATGTAGTGATGTTAATGAGAGATGAACAAGAGGGGTGATACTCCCAGTCACACTGAATATAAGAAATACGTGTTTCATGTCTGTACAGTCAGATTACACCGTGTTCTGACTCAGAGAAGAACACGTGGCGCAATCCACAGCAATCCAATGTTTCTAGAGTAGCTTAATTGCCTTAACTCTTAATGTACCTTTGCCTCACATCTCTCTCTCCAGGCCCTTCTTCAACTCCCTTCACAGTTTGAAAACCACTCAAGTAGTTTGTGAATGTGTGGGTTTAAGATGGCTGTTGGCTGTTCGTTACCTGTGCCTTCAGCTCAACGACGTGCGTCGTTACCACCTTGTAATTTTGGTGATAGAGGAGTGGCACCTTCACCAGATCACCATCCAATTTCGAGAAAAATCCTTTCTGGGGCTTCAGCTCAAACTTGAACTTCCACTCACCTGGTACACACAAACAGATAGTTTATTAGTTTCCACCTCTTTCACATAACACACAGTTGAGCACACACACTTTACTGACCACTAAAGGAGACAGCGTCAAGCATTATCAGCTGTGTACTGGGTGAGACTGAGTCAACCAGGTGCTTGATTTTATTGTTGGTCTTGTTTGCCACCCAGTTGTTGATCATCTCAGTGTTTTCTTTGCTGGACTCCAGCAGCTTCACAGGCTCTGCTTCATAGAACTGGATAGACTGGTTAGTAAAGGACTCAGTCAGATTCATTTCTGAGGAAGAGAACAGAGAAAATATGATGAGCTACAGATCCTTTCTGCTCTTCATGCACTTAGAATCTCTGTATCTATCTCTTTGAAAGCTTGAAAAAGTGATTGTAATACGTGGGTTGTAGTAGATCTGAGAAGCCATCTGTAAGGAGCTGGCCAACTTCCCTTTCAGCTTCTTCAACTGGAAGTGAACACAGTGGAAGTCGTGAGGCACACAGACGGCCCTTTCAATGGCTCTGCGTGTGTCTCCCCTTGCACCTGAAGGTAACAGGATGAAGAAAAAAGCCATAATGTAAAAGGCAGGTCTGACATTCAATATAGGTAGACAGAAACTCGAGAAACATTATGTTTGTGTAACTTCCATGTCTTATAAAAGTTTATTTGTCCACATGTGCAATGGTAACACTGGAAAATGCTGCCTTTTAGACCAAATAATCATAAATGATAAGGTTGGTGTTATTCTAAGTTTTCCTTATTTTCAACGGATTCCATGAAAAGATCAAAAACAGGAATGTGTTTGATTGTCTCGAAATACTTTCCAGCTTCCTTTCTTGTCTGTAGCACTCAGCCCCAAGCCCATTTGATCTTATACTGAAGGCATACATAGTTGAAAAGACACTGATCAGTCTCAAAACATCTTATAGTTGAAGTGAATAACATTGATCCTGTTACAATGTAATGTTCTGATTGTTTTCTTGATTCTTGATTGTTTTGGGATCTGCAGATTTTGTAAACCAGATTAACAGGTTTCTTAGGAAATTCCTGAGCAGTTTGCGTGATGCAGCAGGCCACATTGTCCTGCTGGATGGGCCACTGCCATCAGGGAGTGCTCTTGCCATGAGTGGGTGTATTTGGTCTGCGGTGTTGTCAGTTCATAGACCCAAGGAAGAACATCACATTCTAACAAGATGAGCAGTGTTATTCACCCTTCAGTGGTTATAATGTTGTGGCATATAAATGTAAACTCTAATTTTATACAAAAAAGGTTGAGTAATTTCCTGAACAGTGACACTGTAGTTTTTTAACATTTCTCAAACATAAGGAAATCGAGTTTTTGTTGGGAAATATTTTCAGTGATGGATTTGGTGCACTTCGAAGTATTTCTTACAGCAGGATGGTATATGTGTTTTTTTCAATGAATTACATAGAACATGACCAGGCTTTGACTATGCGTAGGAATAAATTCTTTAAATGAATCATACCTAACAACAAATGGGACAGTATCCCACTGATACTGATGGGAGAAAAGAGCAAGTTGCTCGAGGGTTGAGATTCTCTGAGGTAAGAATACAGCTTCATGGAAAACTCTGTAATGGATTCCTGCAACATGGGTTCCCCTGTGCGACTGTTTTCATCCAGGCAGGGCTCCCATGCTTCGGTGAAGCTGTTGCACGAGAAAGGAGTAGTCGTAGGAGGAACTGGAAGAAAGTTCGGCAGACAGTTAAAATGTAAATAAATGTTGTGCCAACTTTTCATAACACAACCTCAGCATGAATAAGAAATTTAGACATCTTTACTGCAGACAGAGGTGATTGCTCAATTTTATATTCTCTTTTAGATTTTAGTGCTGCATTTGAAACTGTGGATCACAGTATCCTCTTGCATCACTTAGAGATTTCATTAGGCATCAAAGGCATAGCTCTTAGTTTATTACAGTCGGGTCTCTCCAACAAAACCTTTCCTGTTGCTGTAGGAAACTTCTTCAACATCTAATCTGACTTGTGGTATCCCTCAAGGCTCAATCTTTGGTC
>OMLP01019211.1:0-11531 GCA_900302685.1 Spondyliosoma cantharus
TTGTTTTCCTCATTCTGGGAGTTGGCAGGCTCAGGGAGGATCAGTTTAAACATGCAGAGACCAGAGAAAACGTGTTTTTCATAAAATGGGACAATTAAAGCTGCAAGCAGCGATGAACGGGCCCTCGCTCCATGCATGTCGGGCTGTGGCCCCGTGGAAGGGCACGCAGCTGTTACTTGCATGTGCATGTCATGTTGCAGTGTATGATGTGGAGAAAACGACCTGTAAATGTCATCTAAATCGGATGATGTTTGTCTGACTTCCTGAGTCCAGTGGGTGGCGCTATGGATATTAGTCTGTATTTATGCATAGACGTATTCAGTTTGACACCCTCTACATGTGTGAGCAATTTGGAGTAGATGACAAATTGTATGTTGAAGTTATACAGACTTCATGGTTTATAGTGAAGCATCAAAATGGACCGCACAACCACGCCCACCAGGTATGACGTAGGTGAAAGCTTTTGATAACTTTTGATCTTCAAGGTCTGAGGATGATCCTGACAGAATGTGGAGGCTGTGGTGTTAAATCTGTAGGAGGAGTTTGTTAAAGTATGAGGCATGGAAATGGGGAAAAATGGCGTTGAAAATCAAAATGGGGCATGCTGCTGTCGGGGCTTGTTCATGCAACACCTTCCGTTGAGGAAGTTGTTCCTTTATAATTTGGTGGCCTGCATTAAATAATGTATCCTGAAGTCAGAAGAACTCCCTGCAACCTACATAAAGAACAAATAATGAGGGGACTACACTGTAGCCGCTTTTACACTGGGCAATAAGCCGGCAATAGGCCGGCCTTTTGCCGGCCCGGTCAGTATGTTTACACAGAGGGCGGCATATTGGCGGCCTGTTTTGGGCCGCCAATATGCCTCCTCGGAGGGTACACTTATTTCCGCCTCCATTTCTATGTAAACACGAGGCGTAAATGTGCCGGCCTCTGCGTGAGATGGGCGGAGCTGTCGATGACGTGCACTGTTGTGGGGCCACCGCCGGGGAGTTTTAAAACCAGGAAACAGCTGATCACAGCAGGCAGTCCATCACTTCATCCGCGGACGTCAACATGAGCAACTGGAAAGCCGCTGAGATCCAGGAGATGCTAGAGTCTCCTGGATCTCTGTAGCTAACAGCTAGCGGAGCTGTCTGGTTGAGACTGCTAGCTGTCAGCTAACTGTGAAGCGGCCGGAAAACTACGAACGGTCACTACATTCAAATTAAAAGCCCCCCCCCCGGTAAGAACCCAGTTCTAAACTCCAATGGGGTACAATGTAAAGCTCTTATTTTGAAGACAAACTCGTTGTCACTGTTCACTGCCCAACTTGGTGCTTCATGTCACGTCATAGGTTTACGCCTACCCCAGAGGAGGCCAAGTGGCGGCTTTTGGAAAAGAAGCAATTACAAAGAGAAGGCGGCAATTTTCCGGCCTTACATTGGAGCAAATGTGCCGCCTTCTCTGTGTAAAAAGGGCTAGTGTGACCCTAAAGGCTCTTAAATAGAGGTTTGTATCCATTAGCAAGGCAGCACTGCCCTCTGGTGGAAAAAACCCTGTCCAATCATAAGTGAAGGCAGTCCAGCTGTTCTTTTGTCATTTAGCAATAAAAGCGCCACCTATTGGCCGATTTGCACCCAATTTTGCACAAACCCTCATTGGGCCACACAATTGGCAAAGGTTTTGTGTTAATCTGACTGTATTTGGTCAAGATATGGAAGACTGTCTGTTTGTCCACAATGGTGCAAATCGATCAAATCGCCTAGGAGGAGTTCGAAAAAGTATGTTTTTCATTTTTTGCAATTTTGTGAATGGAAATTTACCGTGGAAGTGGCCGTGGCCTACATCAGCTCAATTTAGGGAACATGTAGATCTGAGGTTTAAAAATGTATGACACATTATGTGGGAGTTATTGGCCAAAAACTGCTGGTCATTTTTGGTGTGTGAGTTACAGGGGCCATTCTATACCACCCCTATGAATTTCATTTACCTAATTGTTATGGTGTGGGCACAGTGTCAGATATTTAATTAGACTGCCACCAGACTGCCACCTAGTGGCAGATCGGTAACACCTTCGTCAGCTATCCTCAGGAGGGCAATGGCAATAATTTTACCAAATTACCAAGTTTTGTGGTAATTCGACCAACCGATGTCAAGATATAAAATACTTCAATTTAAAGAGCACCACCTTTCATGTAATTCAGTCACACCAATGTGGAGATATGCAACACCTGTTTTGACCAAAATGTATAGGAAGTTGTTATTAACTTGAGTATTCTTTGGAATATCAAAATTCTTTTGATAACTTTTTGTCAGGAAGGTCCACAGATGCTGTGTGCAAAGTTTTGTGCACAAGTGAAAAAGAAAAACAAATAACAAAAAAATTGAAAAATAATTATATATATATATTCTCAAGATGAATGTTCTGCCAAAATTTCTTGACCTATTCCAGTCGATTCCTCTCAGTCCTCCTACTCATGTTTTTGCAAGAATGAAAAGCATGTTTTGTAAGTTGCTCTGGAACAATAGAAGGGCTAGGCTTCGCTCATCTTTGCTTCATCTCCCCTATAAAAGAGGAGGTCTGAGACTTCCTAACCGTCGATGGTATTATTGGGCGGTCCAAATTTCTACTTGCACCAGGAACCCCATTATCCTGGGTAAACACTGAAAGATAGAATACGTACATCTCCTCTGCCTCTCAACTCATATTTGTACTCAATTAAACTAAAATAACTAATACAACACAGGTGAGGTACTTAAACATAGAGTTGAAACACCATCATTATCCCAGATTTCTCCAATCTGGGGAAATAGTTACTTCACACCAGGTAAGAGCAATATGGGTATAATAACAGTAAACCACCACTCTAAGAGTCTACGGAATAATTGTGGACGGTTCCCAAATCTCCACAGAAAATATAAGAGTGGCCTGGAGTGAGGATTTAAACAGTGATATATCAGTGGAAGAATGGCAGAAGATCTACCTTTAAGCCCAAACACAATCCAAAATCAAAAGTGGTTAGTGAGAACCAACTTTGCCGAATCAATTTGATCCCGTTATCCCAAATGTGGAACAAAAGGTACTCTTCTTCATCGCCTATGGAACTGCCCGTTTATCCAGACTTTCTGGTTGGAGGAAAATGACTGTATACTGCTTATTACAAGCAAAACAAACCACAGCTAAAACTGGGAGATCTGTTACCAAACCGAGTATACAGGTGTGGCTTGCTGGAATGTCAAACTCACTTGCCCTTTATAAACTCACATTTATGTGTAAGGGTGAATTGTCTACCTTTGATAGAATTTGGAGAAGGTTTGTATCATTTTTAGAAGGGGCGAAAGCCAAAGAAACCTTCTTGCCTTAAATGATTAATTTAATGTTTATTCAATTTTTCTTTCATTCAATGTCCTTTTTGTAACATGCTGATATAAACTTTAAACCACAAAAAAGAACATGTTATAATGCTCTGTCAAAAACCTTAACAGGAAGATGCCTTCACCGTCCTGCACCTTACCTGCTCTTTGCTTTGTTGGTTTGTTTCTGTTTCTGTAATAACATTCAATAAAACCATTTATAAAAGACAAACAAAAGACAAAACAAACAAACAACACAAAATTCCATTGTAAACATCATTGTACGCAGACCCACTTTCTGCTTCAACCAACCCTTCTGCTACCATAGTTACCATAGTGGAGCTCACACTTTTCTTTGTAATGAAGTATTCTTAACAACATTTCAGGTGTCTTCACTTTCAGTCTTACCTCCAAATAAAGTGGTTCAGGTCCTCTGAGTAAGCTGCTGTTTTAACTTGTTCCCAGATCTGCCCCCACTGTGTTACTGTTAGTATACATAGTTACAGTAAGTCATTCTTCAGACATTTTAACAGCAGAGCAGCTCTTTTTCCATGCACTCATCTTCTGTCCGCTTTCTGCTGTTTGAACAGAAGCAGTGAATTAAGAGAATTAAAGCTGCTTTTATCTCATGTGTCCACTGGCTCCCCAGACCCAGCCTACAGACACCCACCTCCAGTGATTAGCAGTAAATTGATTTCACACTCCAGTAATGCCCAGACGGGACTATAACAGGAACTGGAAGCAACTGTAGGTCAGCCAAATTAATTACTGCAATTAGCTTCCAGACAGTTAGGGATGTGGAGGACATGGAGATGGAGAAGGGCAGAGAGAGTCTCAGTGCAGTTCTGAGGGACTAGAACACCTCACACTGTATCCAACGGAGAACTACAGGGAACACTTAATATGTGACTGATAGCTCTTTCTATTCAACATTAACTCTGACAGCTTGAAACTAAGCATTTAATTAAAGGTCCACTGTGCAGGATTTAGGGGGATCTATTGGTAGAAATGGAATATGATATTCATAATGATGTTTTCATTA
This sequence comes from Spondyliosoma cantharus, assembly GCA_900302685.1. NCBI lineage: Eukaryota > Metazoa > Chordata > Actinopteri > Spariformes > Sparidae > Spondyliosoma > Spondyliosoma cantharus. The sequence continues at coordinate 4,379 of OMLP01019211.1, forward strand.
GTGTATACTGTATAATCACCTGGCACTAAGAATCATGTTGTCGTAACGTTAGAGTGAGCAGCTTCTCTTCTACGAAGTCTGCCATGTTGCACCGCAGTGTTTCTACAGTAGCCCAGAATGGACAAACCATACACTGTATCTAGAGAGGGGTTATCACATTCTTTTTGCTTTTAGCGTGAGGTGAGGGGTATTGAACACATTCTCATACCTAGACGACTGAACTGACTGATTGGCGATGACTCCCATAACCACATATATGATCATTAGAGAGTTCCAGGAACAGGCGTAGTCGACCCTCATTGTACCAGACCTTTCTCGCCATGTGGTTAATGTTTTCAAATGTTTTGTTTAAGTTTAGGCACTAACACTACTTGGTTAGGTTAAAGAGAAGACCGCAAGGTCATTTCGATAGTTTAGTTTTACAGATATCTGTTACATAAGGTAAAATATCACACTAGACATAATCACCAATTCATCTACCCAACTTCCTCCCTGTCCTCCCCTAATAATTACTACAGCCACTAGAGGTCGCAGTGTAGCAATTTATGTAAATATAGATCATAATAAGATGCTTTCACAGTTGACCTTGCATGTGACTGGGAAATGTCCCAGTCAGCCTGGTGTCTCCTGAGACCCTCCGAGAGTCATGAAATGACACTAAACACAACGGGACATCAACAGGACAGGTAACAGAGCATAGCTCACAAAGAAGTGTGAAATACTGTCTCAGGACCTCCTACCCCAGAGAGCAGTGGCCTGTGTAGATGCTAATCTACATGCTTGCTAATTCGCTCTCCTGCCCTGTTGACCCGAGAGCAGAAGGAACCATCATGGGACAATAGTGTGTTGATTTTAATGATCTGTTTCATTTCATTTTGCACATCAATGTGAGTTATGCTTATTTGTTGCCACTCATAACATTTCATACTGAATTAATATTATTTGTCATGCATTTCTGAATTAAGATGTGTTAATTCAGACCTTCTGTCCTGACTCCACAAAGTCAGTCATGAAGAATCTAAAGACTGCCTTCACATCAGACGAAAGGTCTCCTCCTTCCCCTGCAGCCTTGTCTGGTATATCAAACCACAATTTGGTTTGCCAAGCATGGCATAAAGACTTGAAGCAAGGGGAAACATCTGTAAAGTTGACTATTTAAACATAGGTTGTTTAATTAATGAACATAAACCTTTCTGTATCTTGATTATCATATGTAGATTTAGGGAGAGGTATGTATTATAATACGTCAGCCACTTCCCTCCAAAATGCTAGCGGCACATCCAGCTCCATATTTAATAAACAGATATCACAAGACCAACATTCTTGTACCTGAATGAATAAATGAGAATAGGTTGATCCCCAGTGACTCCCACAATGACATATATCACCATTCCCAAAACAACATGACTGCTGTGTTTAGAACACAAGTGTGGACCCAAGTGCAGGACACAGAGCAGGTTGAGTAGTACAGGACGTTTTATTGAAAATTGTATGCTTGCAATATCTGTTGTTTTAGCTACTAAAATCCATTTTCCTCTGCTCATCCGGGGCCGGGTCGCGGGGGCAGCTGTCTGAGCAGGGACACCCAGACTTCCCTCTCCCCGGACACTTCCTCCAGCTCCTCCGGGAGGATCCCAAGGCGTTCCCAGGCCAGCTGGGTGACACTGTCACTCCAGCGTGTCCTGGGTCTTCCTCGGGGTCTCCTCCTCCCGGTGGGGCATGCCTGACACCTCCCGAGGGAGGCATCCAGGGGGCATCCGATACAGATGCCCGAGCCACCTCATCTGACTCCTCTCGATGTGGAGGAGCAGCGGCTCTACTCCGAGCTCCTCCCGGGTGACAGAGCTTCACCACAACAGACCGATACAACGACCGCTTTACTGCGGTCTATCCAACAAGACAACATCAACCTCTGCGAAAGAGCAGAGATGAAATCCAGTGGCTCCCGAACCAGAGCCCCTCTGGCCCCTGACTGCGGGCTAGAAATTCTGTCCATAAAAATAATGAACAGAACCGGTGACAAAGGGCAGCCCTGCCGGAGCCCAACATGCACTGGGAACAGGTCTGACTTACTGCCGGCAATGTGAACCAGACTCCTACTCCCGTCATACATGTATGTACATAACTTAGCTTACAATATTTAATGTAACTGGACTTGAACTGAATTAAGGTCCTGTACTTGTTTAACCCAAGCATCCACCTCAATCTCCTCCTTACATGGACTTGTCTCTCTTTTTATTACTTCACCTAACTTAGTCCTTTACTGCTGTAATGATTACTACAGCCACGTGAGGTCGCCAGCAATTTTAGGACCACTTCTTATGGGCTTAGTTAGAAAAGTCCTTTAAAAAACTAAAAAAGTCTCCCCATCTAGTGCAAAACTAAAGATGGGTAAAATTAATATTTTGTGCAACATCTCTGAAGCAGCTTCTGATTTCTCCTGAAATGAAACATTAGCAACGACTTTCCTGCTCATGTTGACAAACTGAACTGTCCAACACCGAAGGAAAACATAAAAACACACAATACATTCAGTGGTTTTGTTCTTCTGGCTTGAAGTAAAAGTGGTGGATCATTTTCCTGAATAAACACATCTAAATATGACTTAGACCAAACAGATGTGCATGCAGTATACTGTAGTTTGAAAACCTCTTCACCTCCATTGCAAACAACATGCACAGCTTGACTCATTTTATTAAAGCAGCCATGTCTGTAGTTGAGGAATTAAAGCGATGAATAAAACATTTGGAGGAAAAAAATAAAAATATCAGAACGTTTTTCCTACTGTAAAGCCTCTCCCAAAAAATAAATAATTCAACAACCATTCTTCTATTTTCAAATTGCATGTAAAGAGGGGATTGTATATAACCAATTGTGATCATTCCTGCTGTTCTAGTAGCCTTTGTAGTGTTTAGAGTTTTCACATTGTCCAACTGCTCCCCAGGCACAGAGCATTACTGCTGCCATTCATAACAACAATGATCCATCATCTTCCAGTTGCCAATTTGGCAGCTCTCATATGATCAAATAGAACACAGTGTACAGTACACAGAATCCAATGTCCTAGCATCAAAATATGCCCCATGCATTCTGCTGATTGTAGAAAAAAAATCACATATTTGAAGCTTTCATGCAGCTTATTGAGGTTTATCAATGTTTTCATTTTTCCATCTATCTATCCATGGAATTCAATTTGTAGCCCGAGCTTGGAGAGCGCTGCTTCTTCCACTTGGGGTAGTAGCTATTGATGTAGGCCACATGCTCCTCTAGCCTCTAGCGAGCAGCCCAATTTTCTATCTATTTACGCCACAGTTATGACCCCATTGATTTCAAATAGCCCCGCTGCTATGGAGGCTCATCTCTGATGCATGCAGTGACAGCGCCTGATCAGCAGCGTGGGAGCAGCTGAAAGCCTCAGTGGGCTGGCTAAATGGGCCAGCTAAATGTGTGTTTTGTCTCTTGTCAGTGGTGGAGCGCGTCGTCAATTATGCCAGTGATAGTGCACGGCTGAAGTAGAATCAAAGCTCATTCTCCACTGCGGTCTGATTTTAGACAAAGCATCAACCTATTGCATTCTTTCTACATTTGCTCACATAAAAGATAAGGATTGTAACAGTAGGTTGGCTATTTAAGTCATTAACAAACATCAAAATATAGTCAAAAGATATATAAGAAATTATTGCCACAGCTTTCCTTGGTCCAGTCATCCTCTGACACTGAGGTTATGTAGACTGATCATTACTGGAGCATGTCAATACAGCACTGGTTGTTCATGGTAGTCCTTCACCTTCAATACTATCAATAAGACATTAACAATAATAAGACATAAGGGATCCCTTAAAGGGATATTCTGGTGTAAGTTTAATCCATGATCTAACACACCGTGACACCGAGTAAGACCCCCCCTCGAGGAATCAAGTTTGCAGACTGCTAGCTTATATAGTTTTAGCAACCTCAGAAAAGACTGCACGACAACAATACATTGCAGTCTATGCCTCCAAGATGAAACCGCCACCAAAAAGCCACTCATAGCCACAAATAATGCTCAGAACAGCACCAAACTTCAGCAGCAGTACAAATAGAGTCCCAGCACATAGTTCGAGGCATCAAACATCTGCTATTGTCAATAGAAATCCGGCAACATTATCAGATGTTTGATGCCTCGAACTATGTGCTATGTTCAGCAGGTTGCAAAAACTACGTGAGCTAACGGTCTGCAAACTTGATCTCTTGAGGGGGGGTCTTACTCGGTGTCATGGTGTGTTAGAACATGGATTAAATTTACACTGGAATATCCCTTTAACATGACAGCAGTTCTGCTAAAAAAAAGAAAAGTTTTTCCATTGCTTTGTAAAAAAGTTCCCTGTTCATACGACATCATCATGAAAATTATCCTCAAGCGCACAAAAACGATTGGGAAAATGCTGTAGTATGCATGCCAGGCCAGTAGGTTACGGTGTAACTTTGCAATTACATACTTCTCAAACACTTTCTTCTACAGAGCGGTGAGCCATCCTTTCAGAGTACTGATGCTGCAGATCTACACTTTATAATATTGTTAATAAACTCAGTGAGCCAGCAGCACAAACACAGTTCGATTATCTGCCATTGTTCTTGTCCTCCTAGTCGCGCATCGCTATTAGGCTGAAAATGTAATCCACATGCCAGAAGTGGGGCCATGTACGCGACGACAGTAAGAGTGCTGTTTTCAACCTGGTTTCAGGAGTTTGTGTTGGCCCCTAAAATGTCGTTTGACATATGAACAAACGGCAAAAACGTAACAAAGGTTTATCGTTTTATGCATAAACCCATTAGACTGAAGGTTGTGTTAAATGTAGGATCTGCAGAAGACAAACAGAAGCATTGAAACATGAAAACAAGTATTTGTGGCTTTGGTGCTGCAACTATTTCATGGAGAATAATAGCAGCATGCAGTGATTGTGCAGAACCTCCTTGTTGAACCTACAGGGCTTACGGCAGGTCTTAGGCGAAGTTGGTCATTACTTGGTGCTCTAGGTCCATTAAGGCAAAGTCTGGGTGTAAATTTTACACCTACTCAGGAGCAGGTTTAAAGTCAAAATGTAGGCCCCGCACTCATCTGTGCAGCTAATCACCTGTTAGCAAGGCATATCATTTATCCAGTCACAGTGTTGCCTACATGCCGGTACTGCAATGCACAAAGACAAACTGGCAAAATGTTTTAATACAGAGAAAGGAAGTATTTTATATGTTACATTTGCCAAATTTACAAGAGAGGATTGGTGATTTGTGTCAACTGCGGGTGACCTGCTTCTGTCCTCTGTTGTCTTAAAAGATCTTATTAAATTGCTTTAAGCAAATTCAACCGTAATTGAATTATTTAATTTCTATATATTATAATAGACATAAGATGTGAGAGATGTGAAAATAATATATTTAGTTTTAATATTGATGATAAATTAAGTAAATGTTGTCTGTTTCGTTATCACAAATTCCAAAAAAAAGAGAACTCCTGATCTAAAATGTACATGCTGTTAAACTGCTCCGCCAGTATTCATTGTCACTTTCTGTTGCTTGCTCTCTCGCTCCTCCACACACGCCACACACACACACACACACACACACACGCACATTACACACTGCCCTGTTCCTCAAGGGGCCACTCTTAAAACAGATGTATCCCACACACGCTGCTGCTAAGCAACAGCCGTAGTCGTGCAGCGTTCATGTGGACACGCAACACTGGGCATAGTTAAGACTACACTTAAGTTTAGTTGGTGCAACCACTGTAGAACCCATTCTAACAACTGGTCATAACTAAGGCTGATATAGCAGTAAGGACCAGGGCTAGTACAGAAAAACAGAAAAACAAAGTTGCTAGTTTTGCTAAGCTAACCACATAGGGTTGTATTAGATTAATGCCAAATATTTTAGTTATATCAAACTGATTTAGATTGTATGCATGTTCGCACACAACATTATAATACCTTTTGGATGATGTGACTCAATTTAGATCCATTACGGATAAAGAAAAGTCCATTAAAGGTAAAGTCTTTAACTTACCTTTAACGGACTTTGAACATGTAGGGATTCTTAATCAAAATGTCTGAAAACAATTAGATCTTTGTTGTATATCTTCTTGAGTTGTGTACTTAAATTATCCCAAATGTTTCCAAAAGTGTTCAATGCTATGACAATACCTGGCTTGCCGATTGAGCGTGACAAAACCTCAGAATTTGACAGCCTGCAAATGAGAACTGGTTGGGACTTAAAGTCAGGATATCTTAACTTTTGATCAATCTTGTGTGTTAATTTGTCTCAACTTATAACTCAACTATAAAATCAATCTACCAAGTCACCGCCATGCAGCATAATCACTATGTGTACATTTATTTATGTGCTCCAACAGAGATAAAATCCTCCATCCTATGGAGAAGGAGAGAGAGAGAGAGAGCAGAGTAAGTCATTGTGGTTGAGTGACAAGCTTTATATTGCTATAAAACGCCTCCTCCGTCAGTTTATTCCACTGTGAATATCCTGGTGTGGGCACAAATCAATGTGGCCAGTTGTTTTGAGGCCACTCTGGCTCTATATGTATTCATCAAAAGAGAGAGGAGTTAAGATGCCAGCATACATGACTGCTGGTGTGGTGGCAACAGTGGCATGTGTGCATTTGTGCACAACGCACATCAAGCTCACTTTATTGACAGGGCTGGCCCCCAACGCCTGCCAAAAGCTGTGGTTCAAAACCAGCTGCCTCTCAGTGAAGGGACATCTTTCATCGGGCACTTGGGTGTACAACACTCTGTATTCCAGATGTCCCCCTCGTCCCTTCTCCCCAATGTCCACACACCACAAGAAGTTGGGCTGCCCATCTTAAATACGGTTATGACTTTTAAAATGCCAACAGCCTCACGTAACACTTCACACAAGTTCTGGGGACAAACTTCAGCAGCAGGTCACACTTTAACAAATCAAAACAAAAACAAGGATCTGTATTCCAATGTGTCTCATTCATCTGGATAACAAATATTTTAATAAATATTTATTTATAATAAATATTTTTTCTTCTAACTTTCCTGAGTGAAACAGATAAGACTTTGATTCATGTAGAATTTCAAATTTCAGGTCTGATTTGTTTTCATTGCTGTAGCCACATGTTGCTGCTAAACTT
>OMLP01019211.1:11551-22897 GCA_900302685.1 Spondyliosoma cantharus
TTCCCATTCTTATCTTTAATGCACAATGGAAGCAAGAGGGACCTGTAAACAGAAAATATTTTTTTCTGTTCTGGAAACTACCAGGGGTGGAAATAGCTAATTACAACTACTCAAATTACTGCACTTAGGACATTTTTTGTATTTCAGGAGGCTGTATTTTTTTTACTTGTACTTAAATATGCATTCCATCATGTAATCTCCACAGTTACCTTGAATCATATTTGTGCACTGAGTACATTTTAAATGAATATCCTAACCTTTCATCTGCATTTTTGTGGCCACTAAGGCTATTTGATCACAAATGGTCCAACAAAATCCCTGACATGTGGACAAAAATCATATCATAGCACTGCCCCACAGGGTTGTACAGGAGGCACTAGGCATGATGGTTACATCACTTCCTCCACCTTCTAACCCTGATGCGCCCATCACTCTGGAACAAGGTAAACCTCAGACCACATGACCTTCTTCCATTGCTCCAGAGTCCAATCTTTATCCTCCCAAACGAATGTAAGCCTTTTTTCCGATTAGCCTCAGTGATGAGTGGTTCTCTTAAGGCTACACAGCTGTTCAGTCCCGATCCCTTGAGTTCCCTTCACATTGTGCGTGTGGAAATGCTCTTATTTTCACTATTAAACATAGCCCTATCGTTCCAGGTTTTAATAATGTGTTGGACAGTTCTTAACTCAGTTTTAGTAGTCTCATCAATCTCCTCAGTTGTTTTCTTTGCTTGATGCAGGCCAATAATTTGACCCCTCTGAAACATAACACAGGATATGTCTTCTGACTTGGTTGTTTAAGAAATGAGAAGCTACTCACTGCATCAGTTAGGATTAAATAACTTGTCGCCAGCTGAAACACAATAATCACTGCAGTCATTATCCAATGAAAGGCTCTTACCTATTTGTTAGTTAAATCCAGGTTGACTGTTGACTTTTTTCTTTTGGCCAGGCAGTATATTCAGTAATGTAACTGCAGCATGTAACTGCTGAATGGACAATACGTTCATATAGTTAAGTCAGATTATGTGATTATAGCAGTTTATGCTTCAACAGAGGTGAATTTATGTACAAGTGAATGGTGAAGCTACAATAGCATCCTACATTTTGGAATCACGTCCCTTAAAGCAACATCATGTAGATATTTGTGGTTTGTGCAATTTGGCATCCAGCAGCTCAACTGCTGTGAATACATATTCTCCAGGTTCTGTAACAATTTGTCAGATGTAATGTTACAGTTACATGCTAACTACAAACAAAACTTGGTTGCCATTATTGTTATGTCTTGAAAACGTATATCAGAAAACTAGATCCAGTATATGATCCAGTTTCACCAAAGTCCGTGATAGTCGGTGCAGTGTGTGATGTATTGCTGTAAAGTGTTATGCACTGTGATGCTACCTGATCACCAAAGTTACATATTGCAGAAACAAGTGATAAAGGGGTGCAGTGCCTGAGAAAGACATCATTTACCCTGATTTGAAAGCTGTTATTTTAAGGTATCATAGTTACATCATGTTGCCTTAACGGTCAGCACTATCAGGTAATGATGCAAATGCATGTGTCAAAGCTCAACAAAGTTTAACGTGATGCAAAAACATTGGTTTAAATGTACTGATTGGAATGAGGTGATTCTTCTGTGAAACTGGGCCAATTTAAATGGTGAAGTAAGCTCTTCATGACATATGGGAGGAAGGGCTTCAGCACATTAGTTTTCACTGCATCCCTGATTTTAAAATCAAATCAGGACAAATGCTGCTTATATGCACACGATACCCTAAAGCCCCTATTAAAAGCATAAATAGTCAGGTTACTCAGCAGCTGTCCAGCCCTGCTAATTATACTGTCCAAATTACATTGGGCTGTCAACCTCTAACACACGTGCGCACACACAGACACATCCGAACACCTATTATATATGGCAGGTGTTACCTCTCATTACCTCCTGTGCTTGGGGAGTGTCAGCCCCCATCCAAATGCAGAATTATGGCTGTTTTTCTACAGCTTGTAAACCAAGAGGAGGGTGAAATTATATATCAGATGTAGTAATTGCTGGAAAGCTGTTTGTTCTGCATCCTGTTATTCTGCCTGAGCAGAGGCGGTGCAGTCGGCTTGTTAAAGGCATTCACATAGACAGAGACAAGGTGAGGTATTGATGAGCAAAGGGCACAGGGACACATCTGTGACTCTGGGTGCTATTTTTATTCAAGCAATGGAAGATGAAGTGCGTGCGTGCGTGTGTGTGTGTGTGTGTGTGTGTGTGCGTGCATGCATGTATGTGTGTGTGTGTGTGCGTGCGTGCATGCATGTATGTGTGTGTGTGTGTGCGTGCGTGCGTGTGTGTGCTTTAAAATCCACACATTTAACAACAGCTTCAGTGTGGTGAGTCAAGCACAAAACAGGGATAATATGTTAACTGACTGATTACATGGGATGATTGCTATGACTTGGAATTAATCACCTGCATAAATCATTGGAATTTAAAAAATAGGAATTTTCTGAGTAGGTTAGAATTAATTAGAAACATTATATACAATATATAGAGGGCAACCACAGAATAAGAATATTTGTTGTTGTTGTCATCAAATGACACACACACATGGCTAGAGATGTCCCAAATTCCTGATAAAGAAATGCAGGAAAGGTAAAAAGGGCAGGGTTTGGGCCCACTAAGCATCTCCCTTGCGGGGTAGCTGGCTCTCCTTCTCTTCTAGGGGAGATCACATTGCTTGTGGTGGTGTTTGGTCCGGCTGAGTGGTAAAGAGATTTTGTGGACAGTGGTTGCCTCAAGCTTTGCTGCGCTTCATCCAATACTGCCCTTCCTTTTCCAGCACGTGTTTATCATGAATGTACAGACATTCAGTAGCTTTTATACCACAACCTGATCAAGCGTATCTTCACATTGCATGGCTGAATGAAGTAATGTAACCACTGCTGATGGCATATGCTCTTTTCTTTCACAACAAACCCATTAGACTGAATCTACAGTGTTGTGCAAGTTGAAACTTTACAAAAGCTAGAACATTCAGTTGACACAGATTAAAAGGAACTAGTTCACATTAATTTCTTCATTTTTTTTTTTTAATGAGCTGCTCCGTTAATAGGATTTGGTTATATTATTAAGTTTAGGTTACTTAAGTTATTGCCCAACCTCATTGTTTGGGGTGAACAATGTCTCATATGACATCAAGATATGTCATATATGACATAATAAATATCTCTGGGAAGTTTTGTTGTCTCCAGAAGGACACCCTGTTCCAGAGTGATGGGCACATCAGGGCAAGAAGAGAGGTAGATGAAGTGATGCACCAATCGTGCCTAGTGCCTACCGTACAAGCCTGTGGGGCCAGTGTTATGGGGGTGGGGTTGATTCAGTTGGTCAGTTCAGCTGATTCCCTAAATATACTGAATGACCAGGTTTTTCCATCAATGGATTTCTTCTTCCTTGATGGTGCAGGCATATTCTAAGATGTCAATGCCACGATTCATTGGGCTCTAACTGGGAAAGAGTGGTTAAGGGAGCATGAGACATAATTTTCCCCATTGAGAATCTTTGGGATGTACCGGAGAAGACTCTCCTATCATCAATACAGGACCTTGGCAAAATATGAATGCAACTCTGAACAGAAATAAATGTTGAGACATTGCATAAGCTCATCAAAACAGTGCCCAGTGGGTGCATGCCCGTAATCAAAGCTAAAGGCGGTCCAATGAAATATCAGAGTGTGTGACTTTTTTTCTGGCCAGGAGATGGTGGGGTAGGGGGCTGAGCCATGTTTGCACGTCTCCAAGTTGACTTGGAATTTATAAAAGGAAATTGCACACTGGCAGATGTATGCCAGTTTTTATACATCAGAATATTTTTTAATGGGCTTTTAAAAGAGGTTGTCACTGAGCCACACTCCGGACCCAGCCCACACCTATTTTGAGATACATTTTGTATTGATGAATAAATTGCTTGTGACGTTTAACGCAGTATAGCTGTAGATCATTTACAGTAGTCTCTCCTCAGAAGAATATGTTTTAATGTGGTTTACTTTCCTGTCATTGGAATCATGAAGACATTAACTGCTGGAGAGAGTGCTGTGTGTTCTTGCTGCTGAGTTTATGCACACCGGAGAATCTTCTGTCTGGTTCTAAATCACAGATGCAGAGTGTTTCTTGTTTTCTCTAGTAAACAGTTTCTGCAACTAGTGTAAATTTTGTCGTAAGAATATGTCTGTGTCTGAGTCTGCCAAACTCCAAATGTGGGCATAATTTCCATTCCATTTCAAGTTAATTCTTTAAGGTTTTGGTATCATTTGTCTCCGCAGATTTATCTATGCTTCTCTCCTCTGCCGTCTGTGTGTCTTTTGATGTTAAACTCATGGTGCATTCAGGTGCACGTCAGAAACTCTGAAATCTTCATCACTTTGTGTGGCAAAGCCCATATGAGCCAACAGTGATGTCATAGTGCATTCAAGTAAACTCAGAAATGTAAACACGAAGGGCCAGAAAAAAGTTGTTTGAACAGAAAGATTTGACTTTTTTCTTCTTCTTTTTTCATTCTTCTTTTTTTCTATTATATTCGCTATGGTTTTACAGCACTTATCCCATTAATTTCTACACTGGCAGATTTAAAACGAGCTGATGCAGGGAATATCCCTGATAGTTTTCAAGTTGTTTTTCTGCAGTATTTTTAATAACAAATTGGTAATGATGTGAGATATGAGAGATTTTCAAATGTAAATATAGATTTTTCTACAAATTGGTTCAGACCACTGACCTTAACTAATATTCAGATGTGGGTCTTTGAGTAATACATTTGAGAGCCCTCTGGTCTACATGGGTCCCTAAAACTAAGGCCACCACGTCCATACTTTTATACCAAAATGGCACTCAAATCAACACGATCGCCACTGCAGAAAAGGGGCTTTTGAGGTTAGACGAAGATTGACTGTGAAATGCAGGTAAAGTTACAAGTGAAGTTCCTCCTTGTGCCTGCAGCAGCATGTTAATTTGTGGAATATTGTGCTGCCAGTGTTTGCTGTCTGTTGTGGGTCTGTTTGTGTCAACAGCTATTCAGATTGATTCAGACTATAATTATACTCAGATTCATTTTCGAACCAATCCTGACTGCCTTTGGGTGTTTTTTAATGTATGTATGCTTGTCATCATTCTTACCTCAACTGCTAAAGATTTGTATAAAAGAAACCTTCAGTTTTTGATTGTTTTCTGGAACTCATCTGAAAATATCTTGTGTAGCTAAAATACAACTGACTATTTTAGATTTTTTATTTTTTTTTATTCTTGGGCTGATGACTCTGGATTAGTGTACATGTTCTATCTAAGTGGTATATGATTTGTTATACTGATTAGGATAGCCTACATGAATTGCATGTTCTACATGTTAATTCAACCGAATGATTGATATTGACATATTTTCCCAGGTGGATGCTCAGATTTACCATCCATCTAGCATAAAATACATGCAAACAAATCTCAATCCTATCATGGCTCCACCTCTGCATAGTATGGTATATGAAACACAACGTAACTGTCCCATTAGTCTCAGTAATGGTTTCCACTCATGCAATGGCAATGAATGCTTCTCCTGTGCAGACGTTAAATGCAGGCTCATGATGTGGAGTGCAAGCAGCAGACCAGCCCGTGTCACCATAGGTCTTTGTCACTTCACTGGTCCACTAATTGGCATTCCTCCCATTCCCCTAATTATCGACATAGACTTCCTTGTTTGAGCTAATTAGCATTTCATGTTTGTATGAACGATCTCTAAGGACACCAAACCTCCACAGATTAGAAGTCATGCAGCTCTCCAAATCACTGTACTCTGTTTTATAGTCTCTTTAATTACCATCAAGAAATAAGTGCAGAAGCACTGACAATAAAACTGTTTCCCCTAAAGATCCTGCATTAAAAAGACAAATCACAATAATTACTTTATTTTTTCAAAAGTGGCCTCTTCTGCCCTCGTTTCATTCTGACATTTTAAGTGAAAAAAATGAATATCTAATAGTACTTTGCTCCTACAAAGCAATTAGTAAAGCAGTGATGAAAATCAGTTCAAGCCCAGCAGTATTTTGCCACCTGACTTTAGTGCATTTATTGAGACTGTGCATGATCTAATCGTCACTGTGAGGTTAAGTTAGGGCAGCTACCAAGCTCAGATGAGACAGTAATGAAAGAAATTACACTCCAGTCGACTCCAGACTCCATGTTTATGATGCCAGGACAACTGAAAAGTATTTATAATTAACTGATGACAAAATGACAAATGCTATAAAACTCTCTAGCTCACCCACGTGCTATGTTTTTTATTGTTATTGCTTAGAAATTCCAGTAAGGATTGAAATTCGGTACCTTTGTTTTTTACTCGGGTTTTACTTTATTCTCCCTGTTATAACAAAATAATAAGTTGTAAGAAGCTGTTTAAAGACCTGAGAGCATCTGAGTTACTGAACTGAAATTACAAATCTGACGGAATATCAGCTTCATATTGGACGATCGAAAACATAGATAACTGTCAAAAAGAAACATTAATAACAGTGTTATGAATGCATAGGGCAGCTTTAGTGTGGCCTGCTCTTCTTCCATATCCAGTCAGCTGCAACTTTTGATATATTCTGCGCTTTTCTACAAGCTCTGTAGATGTAAATGAGTAAGATTTTTTTTTTTTAATTATTATATAGTTCTACATAAAAATGTTTTCAAAATGACCTTTAATAAAGCATAGCCTGTATTACAAATGACTTGAACATAATTATACCTTTCAAGTAAACTACTTTACCTACTTGCAATTCAGTTTACATTTAAAAGTACAAAGAGACATCAAAATAATCACATTTGTCAAAAGTAAATTAACTTTCAATTAGTATTTGCAATTTAGTATACTTTTCAAAAGTACTTTTACTAAGTACAACTTGAAAATATTGCAAATGCACTATAGTATTTTTACTATGTGTTTAGTGTGATATTGTGAAAACTGGTGTGACGTTGGTGCAATATTTATATAGTATAGTATCGTTCTTTTTAGTTCATTTGTAACGTAGTTTGGAGAAATCTGAATATATTTTAAAAAGATCAAAGTATTTTGTTTTCACTAGGGTCAATAAATGCTGTACTCTATTACTGAAAGTGTCAAACCATTTCCCCGAAAAGAACACATTACAATAAGAAGCTATGAATAGATCTAAAGACATGCCCTGAGCCAGGCACCGAAGTGTGCAGCTCAGCCCTTCTTCCAGTCTGGCCCGGTGGCCAGTTGTGGTATTGCAGCAAAAAGTCCCCCTGCAGCCCAAAAAGCATTTTCCCCATAGACCGCCATGATAAAAGAGACATCTGTTAAATGGTTGGCGGGACATCATGAACTGCAGACGAGGACAATTATGACTGTCTCTATTATGAATTGATCCATGGAGGTTTTATTATTTTATCATTATTCCAATAAGCTGAGAAAAGGAATTTAAAAATCTGTGACATTTTCATAGTCTATGGGCCAAGAGGGAACTCGCGGGCTGGGCCAGCGAGGGAAACTCTACTGCAAATATTCAATGGGCCGCATAACCAGGAAGTAAATGTGGAAGCCAGAAATATTTATTTTGTGTATGCGCTAGGCAAGCAATTCTAATTGGTTTAAATGGGTGCCATCTTTGCATCTGGTATCTAGTTCTTCTATATAAATCTATGGGCTCTCCCTGAGCAGCCCTTACTGTGGCAAGTGTTTGATATATTCCAAGGCTTGGGTGTAGACATTTAATGTCATTGCTATCATTCAATATATTACGGGAAGTGATGGTGCGTTATCAACATCCGGTGGTGGTGTATAAATAAGGAAGGAATTTGGGATGTGGTCTATGAAGGACTTTTATTACTTGACACAGTGATGCAGGTGGAGCCCATTCATTCCTATGAAAGCTGCTCACTGGTTTTTTGAAGCTAAAAAAGCTCTGCTTCCATGCTATGAAAATACAAATGGCTCAAATTATGATCGTCAAACAAGTCATTTCAAGGGGGTTGTGACACTCACAACAATGTATCCACTGTTTCACAGACGCTTCTTATACAATGGGTCTATTGTTGTTTCCTCTTCTGTTACAACTGTCTCTAGTGCATTTGTGTCATGAAATGTGACATCAGTGACGTACAACGTAACGCTTCAGATAAAAACATCACAGACAGGCTGTCTTGCATGTGGGAAGTGGGATTGGGGTCTATAGGTGATTTTTTAGTGGGTTGGTTTAAAAAAACCCATGTAGACCCTATAATTTTGGAGGAAAATCAGTATAATTCAAAAGTTAGAAAAATGTTATTAATGCATTTTATATAGATACAATTACTAAAGTGGCGACAATCCAAATGATTGAATTTGTGCACGTCATCTGGTAATTACGCATGTCAGGCATGTTACTAAATCGAAATGAAAATCAAACTGTTACTATATAAAGGCAGCCTATGACCAATTTAAAACCTAAATGAGGGAAAAGATAAGCTTACAGCGATTGATTTTTAATGGAAAACGTGAAATCTATTATAAATCTATTATAAATGAAAGTGAAAACACAGTCAGAGATGTGACGAAGACTATTACAGATGATTCACCTTTCAGAGGATGCCATTGCAGAGGCGTTAAAGGTGCCACGATACGACAGAAAAGTACGGGGGACTTTTATTTTATCCAGCTGATTTTGCATTCTGCAGTGCACATCAACAACCACCAGGTGGCACATGTGAGCAGTCCAGACTACAGTGAACACATCCTCCCACTGGAACAAGACATACTGTTTAATTGCCTCATTGACTCAATCCATATTTATGGAGCCCCTCTAGGGTCACATAGTAGGAAAAAAAAAATGCATAATGCGTGTAAACAGAATTGTAAACCGTGCTCTTGGATTCACAATCCGTGCACACAGATTTTACCTCCTTCTCATTGATGAGCTGGAGACACCATGGATTCAAGCAACCCAGCTCAGCAACTGACAGTCCTATCTTTCTACATGGAGTTTGCCATTGATAGTGATCAATAATCAATAAAGATGATGACAATAACTCTGTTGGACTGTACATGAGCAAAATGCTCTTTGTAACTGGAGGAGGAGGAGGAGCACTGTTGTGCATCTCTGTGTGCGTAATGCGGATCTCAGACCTCTGATCGGACCAGTCTGAACATGCAGACTTTCAATTATTTCACCCACCCACACCCCATCCCCTATTAATCAGAATGATTTGCTTTTAGCACTTTGTCCTGTCCTGTCCAAAGAATCAAAGACATAATACGCAGAGTAAGACTAAAATTAAGAATTGTTTGAGCTTGTGAAATGTAGGAAGTAGGGGAGAGTGGTTTTCCCTGGGGCAGGGAGACAGTCAATAAAATTACAGTAGTAGTAGCAGCAGGGCTGGGCCACGACAGCTACCGTGACTACATAACTAGTTAGCCTAGCATTACAGTGGACCTTTTTGGTCACTTAATGGACCATTGTCCAACAGGTCTTCCAGCCCCCACAAGGCGCATTGTCACACTGAGAGCAAGAGCCTTGTATACTGTGCTGAATATAAGAGATCTTTTCCGTATTTACAATGAAGCCTGAATCTGTACTCTACAGTATTCACATCACATGATTTAACTGCCGTTAGCACATATTAGGTAGCTTGGCCCCATCGTCTGAAGAACAGCAACCAATTAATTTACAATTTGGCGTATTTGAACAAAATCAACAACAGCTACCAACAGCCATAGTCCCTAAATCCCTAACTAATGTGTTGTCATGGGTTGGATTGTCAAAATTGGAAAAATATCAATTCAATTCCCTGAGGAGCTACATTAGCATTAGTGACTTTTGTGTCCATAAGTATGCAGTTACCCATAGTTCCTTCAAACAATGTCACGAAGATGTGTACCAGAGGGGATTTTGAAGTCAGTATATCAATGCAGACTGAAAAATAAGTAAGTTATATGCCATATACCCGCACCACTGGTTAAAATTAGTTCACAAGTTAATCTGGGTGTGTCGCACTCTGTCACAGCTAATTAACAGCGATCTCCACACTGCCTTTGAGCTGAGCATAAACATATGTGTACAACTGCATGTTTCACTTATATACTTATGCAAGTACAAACAATAACTTAACATTACACATCTTTAGTTTTATTTAACTTAGTTCATTAAATGAAGCATTAAACTGGATACATCCTCTTCCTGTGGAGTAAACCAGCCGAAATACAGACAGCACCACTCTGCCACTGCTGACACTGCTGCCTACTCCTCAGTAAGGATAACGCTATTGGCTGTCCTGAAAGTGACGCCATCACCTAATTTGCATAATTGGCCATGTGCATGTAATTGTAATAGATGCTGTAGGAGAGAGGAATAATGCCTTGGGAGAGACAAAAGGTGAGTAAAAAACACACTAAATATGTTTAGACCTACAAATGAATCAAATTATTTTGTGCAGTGATTTATTTTAGACAAAGAAAATGTTACATTTACATCCCTGGGACTGGGACGATACGTTCTTTCACGTCAGGGTCTCCAAAAGTCTCCAATAACATCAGAAAAAGTCGCTAGATTTGTCGCTAGTCACTTTTTTGAAAGAGAGTTGCTATACTACTGCAAAATACTATGCAAAAAAGTCGCTAAGTCGGCAACACTGACTGCTGAGCACATTGTGGTCAGATGGGGTATAAAGTAAAATCCTGAAATCAGGATTCAAGCACTCTGCTGCCACCTAGCGTCTGCAGTTATCAATTGCAGCCCCCCCTTTACCGTGGTTTCACCATGGTAAAGGCTCCAGTATACTCGCCGCTCTCGACCTGTCGCACGACAACGTGACGTCACGGGAGCACCGTAACTATATATACTTGCGCGTGGTGGTCGCGGCACTAGTTGCAGTCTTCTCCTGAGCAGAGGTGTCGCAACTGAGGAAAGGCCACCGACTTTGCTATTTCTACGCACTAGAAGAAGAAAAAGGTAAACAATGGAAGAACTTGCAGCAGCATTGGCGTCAGTGACAACAGTCACTGGATGAGCCATCAACATTCCAGAGTGTATGTTTGTAAGTATCTATCTTAATTACTTATCCGTTTTTATAACTTAATGCCGCTTTGAGCATTATGTCACGTTACATTATGTTTTATGTCTAGTTTTTCAGCCACGTAATTTCACTCGTCTTTGACCACAACAACAGCAGACAGCATTTACATAAAACTTTTCCACATTTTGTCACATTTTAACCACAAATGTAAATGTATTTTATTGGGATTTTATGTGATAGACCAACACAAAGTTGTGCATAATTGTGAAGTGGAAGGAAAATGATACATGGTTTTACATTTTTTTTACAAATAAAA
>OMLP01019212.1:0-10213 GCA_900302685.1 Spondyliosoma cantharus
TATATTTGTGTTTGTGTGTGTGTGTGTGTGTGTGTGCATGTGTGCATGTGTGTGTGTACGGACAGAGAAAGAGGAGGGTTTGTTTGTGTGAATCCGTCTCTTTCCGTCTCAGTGAACCGGCTCACTGCTGGTCAGTGGTATTTATAAACAGCCATAGACATTTAATACAGATGGCAGTGCACCTTACATTTAAAGACACTATTTTCTGTCCTGGGAAATGGACAGATAGTACTTTGTATTTAACTGCCAGGATATGGAACTGGGGGTGTGGGCTGTGAAATAAGTGGTGCATTTCTAATGTGTGGAAATGCATAGTGGAGACTACAGAGAATACCTGAGTGTCAGTCTGCAGGCTCGTTCTTTAGGGACGTGATGGTTTATTATGAGGAGCTGTGCACACTGAACGAACAACTGAAGCAGACTTCCAGCATGTCAATGAAAGAGTTAACTTTCTTCTTTTGGACGCTCACCAGGAGGAAAGAGTCAGAACGAAAAAAAGCAAGGTTAACTCACTTCAGACATGATGGGGAATTCCTCACTGTCTGTCCTGCCAAGTCCATTGTATTTCTGTCTTCCCTGTCTACCTTCTCTGTCTCATGCCAAGACAGTGAAAGCATTTTTGAATTCAATGCAGGAAGAAAAGAAAAAAACACATTTAATTTTACCTGTATAGAAATAATGAGGGCAGAAGAAATTATTGGTACAAAAGCAGTCTCCTCTTTTAAAGTATTCCACCATTCGAGTAGAATATTATAATACAATATCTCACAATTAATGTGATAATGATTAAAAGATGTTGAAATGTTCCCTGGTCTTGACCTCTTAACTGTAGTCACCCTCTGTAGATTGATCAGTACGATACTGAATCAAATAAGTTAGGGCTGCAATTAACACTTGTTTTTATCCACAATTAATCTACCCACTGTTTTAGAATGTTGAATCGATCAATTTAGCCTTTAAAATGGAAAAAAAAATTGAAAAATGTTAGTCAGAATTTCTCAAAGCCAAAAGTCACATCCTCAAATTGCTTCTCTTGTCCAAAACCCAAAGACTCTTCGTATAACTGTCATGAAACAACAAAGAAATCAGCACAACCTCACATCACACCAAAAAGTAAGCCGCTCATTTTTTTTGTCGGTCGACTAATCATCCAATAAATTAATTGACGAATAATTGCAGTTCTACTATCAGTCTTGATTGGACAAAAGAACAAAATAAACAGGCTGACCCATGTCTAGACGAAAAGAATATCAGACACATTATTCACTCACACGTCGCCCAACAGATAGAATCCTATTTTAATCTATGCAGCTGTTTGCACTGGCTCTATGCAAGCTCGTGTCTCAGCTGCACCATTTTTTCAAAAATATACAAGCGTCAAGGCAAGCTAAGTGACCAATGAAAAGCCCCCCAATAAATATATATCTACATTTGCAACCTATGCTATACACTTATTCAAACTCAATGGGTTTAGTACAATTCACTATATATTTTAGACATTGTGATATTAACTTTAAAGTTCCTATTTGTAGGAATAGTTGATTTTCAAGTCCCATTAATTGATAAATGGGAGTTGTTAAAGTTGATAAGTTGGGAAACCCAAAACATTAGTATTTGACAAGGTGGGAATGACTCAAAAATGAACTTTTCTTACATGTAGGACCTTTGATCAAACTTTTTATTAACTTGTTATTATCTGACCTGAGGTTTTGTAACACAGTAGTCTATGTTAAGTATATGAAAGCAACTGTCAGATTCAGTGTAAAATTTTGAGTGAAGAGTCAATCGTATGCATTAGTGTTGACGGAAAAATAGATCAGGGATACTCTACTGCACAGAAAGTTTGGCTGCTCCTCTGCTGCTCAGCGCTTTGAATACTAACACATCCATGTTTGAAATATGTGGATGGAGTGTAGACAGTCACTTCAATGTCATTTGAATGCTGTTGTCATCCAAGTGCGATGCTGCATTTATACTTGTGGTGTAGACGCAAGGTTAGGCAATTGTGTTTTATTGTCCCTTCCACCATGCCCTATGATTTCACTGTTTCATCATGGGGGCTGTTAACGATGCCAGATTAGCTAATTAATTTAACTGACTTTCAATGCATGTCAATTTATGATAGGAAGATTCAAATGTCATCTTCTAGATAATGATATGGGTATTTTCCAAGTTATTTGAGGCCACTTGAGGAGCACTTGCACTGAAAAACTGTCCACATCGAAAGTTTTCAACATTACTCTGAACTGGTACCTGGTTTACATCTGTCTGTTTGGATTTTTTTTTTTATTTGAAGAAACAAGGCATGATTCCACCCGGATTATTTCAGCAGTGTCTTGTCAGTGTGTTGTATTTGACAGTCTGGACAGCTGGTGTACACTGTGAAGACATTCCTCAGGTTTTCTGTGGCTATTTCATGACAACTGTTTCATTTTACCTGCTGTTTGCCTCATATCAAACAGTACAGCAGGTTAGACATACAGTCTGGTATATGTCACATCAAGTTTGTATGCACATACAATGCATGGTGCATTTGGTGTGAACAGTGTGTCTGATTGAGAATTATTGAATCTGAGAGTTTACAACATAAAAATACCCATTTTAATAAAAAAAAAAAGTTTTAATTAAAATCTTGGTAATTCTACCTGTATTTTGAAGTAATTCTAACTTTGATGTTAATATGTTCACTCAAGACAATATGGCAGAACTTTCAGCTAATATCAAGAAAATGTTTGATAAAATTCAATATACAAGCAAAAACATGCTCAAATTGAATGAAAATGACTGTTTACTGAAACTGAATTAAATGAAAGCGTTTGAGTGATGTACCTCTGAGCGTGATAAAAGTCTGAAATGACAAACTATTTTTATAACACACTTTTTCATAACTGTTGCTTTCCACATATGACAACAGTAGCATCATCTGGATCCCGTCTGTTATGTCAGTATGGCAGTTACAACCACAGCCTACATACCGTCACTGCTATAGTTAAGTCTCAAAACAAGATATAACCTTTTGAGATGACTTGAGATACACTGATATTTCTTGCAGTGTGGGACAAGAGTTCATTGTTTAATCCCAAGCTCAAAACATTTGTATTATCTATTATCTCAGATATAATTGGATTTATATTGAACATGTTTTTAATAACAATACAGCTGCTCTAAAAACATGGAGATAATAAATTAGGATGGTCATTTAAAAAAATGTGGTCATGATGAGTGGGCACAGATGACTGTGAGAATGTTTAAAACATTTGAAAAAGAGTAGCATGGTTTGAAACCAAACAGAAGTACTAATAAACTTTGGAGAGAGAGCTTGCTGAGAGCCCCCTGAAAACCACATCCTTTGTATTTGCCTTTGAGTAAGTGACAAAGCATATGAGTGTAAGACTATCACCAGAGCCTAGAGGGGTTTCAAAAGCATTGTTCAGATGATAAACACCATGTGCAGTAGCTTGCTACTTACCATACTTTTATTGCATTTGGGAAGTTGGGCTGAAATATAATAAGTGTGCTGCATAGTGAGAAATATCCAATATTGAAAATCAATCACACTGAGGTTTAGGTTGATATATGGAGAAAAAGATGCTGGCATGAGCAAATCTGCTTAAATTTACATGTCAATGATGAAGCCCAAAGACCTTCATTAGTAAGTACAAGGTTATCACACAAGTAAAACATATAACTGAACACATCGATAAATAATAATACATGTATGTAATCATGTTAAAAGAAATACAACACAACTACAAAGCTATTTTATTTTCATCTATCTGTCTAGCCACCTATCTACGCAAACTCCCAAATCACCATATGAATGTTCCCAAGACAACATGACCATGCAGTGCACAAGCGTCACACCGCCGTAGTAAAGTCATAGGCTGGTTAGGTTTAGGCACTAAAAAACGTGATTCTTGAACTGACTACTTTACTTCTGTAGTTTATGTTACAAATGTACCTACATTACCTATGTGTCAAGTTAAAAAAAAATTACCGGTGACTTCTGCTTTCACGCAAATAAAGGTCGGAATACACTGCTTTCATAGTTTATGGACTGAATGTAAAGGGAAATAAATATTAAATAGTCAGTTTTTTAAATTTTTTTAAGTGTTGAGAGTTGAAAGAAAAGTATAAATGTTTGATACCATGGGGAAAAACTGAAGATTCAAGTTAATTTACTTCTGAGCATAGACAGAGGAGTGCGGAGAGGCGGGTCTATGTGGGCACTGCAGCGGTGCATCTGTTAACTCACTGTTGGATAGAAGAGTGTTAGAAAGCACAGCTGATGCTGGTGTATCCACTCTGCGGAAAACGAGTCTTGAAACCGTCTCAAATCTGTGCAAACAATTGTACAAAAACATTTGACTAGATTTCGCTGGATTTGGGCCTCCTTCCTTCTAAAAGCATTAAGTAAAAATGTAAAAATGTTGTGTGGAGTCATAAATTTGATATACTAGAAAACAATATATTCCCGGAAAGCTGTAGTCAATAATATAAATTCAGTGTCAGTGAACGCTCCCAAAAATCTCAGCACAAAACATTTTTATGTTCCTGGACCTTTATTGTCTTTAAGTGTCTGTTTCTTTTTCACATCATTAGCCTCTATATGGATAATCTCTTTTTATCCCACTAGTCTTAAGGTTCTTTTCCCCTTTTCTTGATGCAGCTCAACTCATTAAATAGAGGAATCCACTGGTGGCACTGAGGATTGGAATTTCTTTTTCCGAAAGTCTTTAAAGAAAGCCCAGACCGGAGGAATTTAGACTGGTCTCTTTTTTGTTTGCTCAATCCATCCTGACTCATCACGATGTGGGTATTTTTAGCAGTGGATTCCTGTTTGGCTTTCTCCCCACTGTTCACAAGGGGCTATCATATTCTGTGAGACAGGGATGAATAATCAATGTCAAATATCAGCCAAGAGTCGATTAGTGGCAGAGACACAAAGTTAGAACAGCTTGTGTCATGCTGGAAGTTGAAGAAGACTGGAAGCTGGAAGATATAGTGTGTGTGTAGCAGCTGGATAAAGTGCTCAGGTCTGTGTGTAGACTTAATGTATGTGTTTTGCCTGGCACAGCTGCCTGTATCAGCTGCATGCTCGTTAAATGTTGGGCTTAAACCAGCGCTGACGCCGTGCTGGCTCTGGTTACTCCTGTGGGAATACCTGCCATTGTCATTGTGAGCCCTTCATAATTCCCCGGAATTAGCCTCAAATGGTTGAAGTTTGGCGGGCAAGATAAAAGAACTGAGCTTTGACTAACTGGTTGAGAAGGAATACTTGCAAGTTTTTAGTAGATGTTTCACAGAATAATCAACTAGTTGACCATTAAAACCATTAGTCAACACTGGCCATTGTTGTCATCTAATTTTTCATCTGAGATTTTAGCATGATGAATTCAAGTGACATTATAATTCAATATAGTAGGCTGTTCTGAGCCTTTAGGATGGCCTGTTAATGACATAACTTTAATTGTGAGTTGTTATCTCTTGAACATGCATTTGTTTGACAGAATTTCAGGTATGAGAGGGAAATCAGTCAAGTTGTTACTGCAGTCAAACAGTAACACTGTTGTATCATGGACCCTCAATTAACCCGTTACTGGTTCGATTCGAGACCTTTTTGATGAGAGCTGATCATTGTTATCTGGTGAGTAAAAAAAATATGCTAAATCTTGTCTGCTCTATTAGTTGATTACTACCATATGCCCCAGGTTTTGGTAATGACACTTTTTTAATTCACTTTCACCACATTTAAGGGTTCTGCCTGTGATGCAGTAAGCCATCTGAAACACTATTGTCCTATATGCATAAACTTCAATTAAAGCTGAGATTGGTCCTTCATGGCCCTTTACAATAGTGTAATCCCCCCTCCCCATCCCATAGAGTCTGATTCCTCACTGTTAAGGTGGCCAAGTGACCCGATATCCTGTTTGTCAGGAGAACAGAAATATTTCTGATTGTTGAACATCCTGCCGGTCAGTGATCTGTGGCACATACAGCTGCCGGGCACAAAGCCTTATTTAGCTTCTATTGTATGAGTTTGGACACAATCATGCTCTGTACTGACTTAATCTTCAATGCCAGGGAATGATTTTGAAGTGTGAGATTGCTGGGTTGGTTGTCAATATGTGTGGGAGATTCTTGCAAGTTTTGAGCACTCATGCCATGGGCATTATCATGCAAAATTAATTATTTGCCTCTTTTTTATGTTCCCCTGAATCTTAGAGCAGTAAAAAACCTGCCTGTGTTTTATTGAAATGAAATTATGGTATAATGTCACTTTTGCTATTAGCACAGAGAGTCTGTGCATGCCAATTGATCCTGCTGTTGTCATAGCAACATGAACCACTAAACCTCTGCGCAGCTGTTGTTATGGAAGCCCTTGAACAGCTGGGGGGCTATAGCTGCGGAGGGATTGTGGGAAATGGGTCTTTTGGTCCTCCCTTCACACCTTGACCCCAAAACTCCTGCCAGCGAAAAAGAGGAGGATTTGGGAATCTTAAAGATGTCCATCTGGAGTTATTTCTCCACCGTACAGAGCCTCCATATGATGAGAGAGAAAGTTTAGGCAGGAAGTTGTGAATATTTAATCAGTCTGTGTCTTCTACAAACCTGCTTTGCCACAAATGCGGCAGTGAAATCAAATGAGTCAAATGAAGCTAGATTCTCTCCCAGGGTTTGCCTGATGCATTGGAGCATATCCCATTATTGATATGAGCGAATGTTGTACACAGTGCAAC
Source organism: Spondyliosoma cantharus (assembly GCA_900302685.1). Classification (NCBI taxonomy): domain Eukaryota; kingdom Metazoa; phylum Chordata; class Actinopteri; order Spariformes; family Sparidae; genus Spondyliosoma; species Spondyliosoma cantharus. The sequence goes on from OMLP01019212.1 coordinate 6,741, forward strand.
AATGAAACACTCATTTCATAATGAAGCACAACTTGTCTGGGGAGCAGCACTCTCTGATTCCTATTCCATCAGCCATAATAATGCTGGTGCGTAAACAGGGGGCAAGGTCCCATCCTTCCTGCGTTTTGGGCACTGCCTTTTGTGACTCATTTACTGTACTGTATAAGAACTACTTTATACTGGGTAAGAAATACTCTTTTCTTAAGTAATAGTAGAAAATACTATCATGAAAGATATACTGTATTACAAGTAAAAAGCCTGTGATATGAATGTGCTTGAAGTCTCAAAACTAAAAGTTGTCATTCATCAGAATGACTTGGTGGGAATGAGTCACTCTGTTATTAACGAACAATGATCCATCCCGTCCACCTCCTCATTCAGACATTTTTGCTCTTTAGGTCACCCAACATCCTCCTTTACTGATGTAATGATTGCTGCGGTCACAACTGGTCACCACTTCTAGAGTCTGTAGCAGCCGTCAATGTGGGTCATAATGGCTGCTTTCACATTTGGCCTATGTGGTCGTTTTCCTGATGAGGATGGGATGGACTCGGCAAATACCACATAACCAAACATATACAAGTAAAGATAAACTATTAGGAGAGAGAGTGAGTGGAATTACTTTATTATTATTAAATGTATTATTACATTTATATAAAACGGAGAAAATTGGGAAGTCCTCAGTAGAGATGCCGGAACTAGGGAATGTTTGCCCTTTATGCTTAAAAAAGTTAAGCAACAATCAATTTCATCAACAGTTAACTATTTACCTAAATAGTTGCAGATACATGTAAATGTTGATTTTGTGAGAAAATGCTACTGCATTACCACTTTATATACTGTTGGTTGGTTCAATCGGTGGGGAGCTCCACCTGCAGTGAGCAATAACCTCTGCTCACGCAACCTCATATGGCATGCTTTATTGGATATACAGTTTGTACTTTCAATTTCTTCAATTTCCATATCATCTTGTGTTTATGTTTTATTTAACACTTCCGCTAAGGGGGTTATGTTTTCACCCATGTCTGTTTGTTGGTTGGTTGGTTTGTCAGCAGGATCACACATACACTATTTAATAGGTTTACACAAATCTTGAGATACTAAGTAAAATAGAAGTAAAATGACTGAGATACTTCCCTCCACTGACTGTATATGTGTACCTGTGTATGAAGAAGAGAGGCTGCAGTCTGAATGATGGCGAGCAGATTCAGGAATGCTAATGTTTCCTCTGTGGCTTTTGTGAGGAACACGGTGATTAGACCTCCAGCCCCCTGGGTGGAGCCCCTCGCCGCACCAGCTCCCGCTCTGATTTACTTTGACGTCAACAGGAAGGTCAGCTGGGTCCCAGAGGGGTCATGGAGGGATGGAGAATGGTGTGTGTAGAGGGCTTCGGCACAGAGACGCTCCTCCAGGATCCCAGCTGGGGCTGGAGGGATGACCGAGGGAGGAAGGGCCCTTGGAGCTTAGGGAGGGCTTCGGGAAGGATTACTGAGAAGCTAAAATGTTTTCTTTGTGGCTGGAGGAAACCTAAGAATGCTCTCACCCAAATCTCCCCTGGTCTTTGGGGACTGTGTGGCAGGGAAACTCCAGCTACATCCTAAAGATTTTCAAGTTTTCTCGAGCTTAGAGCTTCTCTTTACTGTCATCAACATGTTTTATTTGGCTTTCAGAGTGATAAGCTTCAAATCATTTATTGTTAAAAAGTGCCTATGCTCAACTAATATTAATGCTGCAGTTTAAAACAAATAAAGAATACTTTTTAGATTATGATGGGAAGACATTAATGTATTGGATAATTTGTTCACTAAATGCTGATTTGAACCTAAATCTGTCTCCAAAACACCACAAAACATCAGATACATTTCATTCTGTAGCTGTCATGAATAAGTGTATCCAAGTCATTGTGTAGAACACCATCAGGCACGTTCCTTGTTGTTGTTTTTCAACTAAAAGTGTGAAAAATGGTGGCCACGGAAGAGCAATATCAATTTGCACAATATTGATTCTTGAAAACAATTTTCAAAAAATGGTTCTAATGGAATGTCCTGATGTTTATCCATTTTATGTTCAATGAGACACTTTATTTGCAACATCTCAGATGATGTAAACACTCATAATTGAGTTTCCACAAAATATGCATGACAGTGGGATATGATATGAAGTTATTATCATTTTCCACCACTTTTAAGAGATAAAAACTGATAAAACAAAAACAAAAATTGAAATGTTTGGGCTCTCTCTCCTAAGCCTCCTCATCTTCCATTCCAATCCCCCCGCTCCTTCCACTCTGGGCCTCTGATAGTACCTACCTACCACACACACAGTAGTCCCCACTGAGCTGTGCAGTACTGGATAAATACCATCCCTTCAGAGGCTCTGTGTTAGCAGTTTGCTGGAGGTAGGCGGCCTGTTGTGAGGCCCGACCACACTCCCACTGTTCTGGAGGAGCTTTAAGCGAAAGATCAGGTGTCCAGCCTTGAATGCTTGATTGAACTTAAATCTTTTGCATGTGCGCCATAACTCTCCCTGCTCTGTGTGACTCAGACATGGCCAACCAGTCAATTGCTCAAAGGAATTTGAGTTGCAGCAGTTCTCTGACCTCCCTGTTTTCACCTGTATCATTGAAAACTATATTCAGATGCATTTTGATGTGATGGAGAGTTGCATAAAAATTGTGAATTCACCGCAAATCAAGTTAATGATTATTATAGGGCAATAATGACCTGATATAATAATAAAAAAGAAACACTTATGAATGTATTCACTCATTTAAAAAAAAATCTATTTTCATATACAAGGCAAGGCAAGGCAAGGCAAGTTTATTTGTATAGCACATTTCAGGCACAAGGCAACTCAAAGTGCTTTACAGGAGCATACAAATTACATTAAAAGACATTAAAAAATTAATTTAAAAGACATTAAAAATTGCATATCAAAATTAGATTAAAAGACATTAAGAAGCAAACATTAAAACAAGTAGGCTAAAATAGAAAAGGTTTAAAAGAGACAAGACTATAGAATAAAAGTCATAATGCAGTTCAAAGAATTTAAATTGCTTCAGTTAAAAGCAGTGGCAAACAGAAATGTCTTCAGCCTTGTTTTAAAAGAGGGGAGAGTCGGAGCAGACCGGCAGTTTTCAGGAAGTTTGTTCCAAATATGTGGCGCATAATAACTGAATGCTGCTTCTCCATGTTTAGTTCTGACTCTACGGACTTAAAGCAGACCGGTACCTGACGATCTCAGAGGTCTGGATGGTTCATAACGTGGCAGCAGATCAGAAATGTATTTTGGCCCGAAACCATTCAGGGCTTTATAAACCAACAGCAGGATTTTGAAATCTATTCTTTGATAGACAGGAAGCCAGTGTAAAGATCTGAGAACTGGAGTGATGTGATCTACTTTTTTGGTTCTTGTTAGGACTCGAGCAGCAGCGTTCTGAATCAGCTGCAGCTGTCTGATGGACTTTTTAGAGA